>BLKR01005396.1:0-81838 GCA_011170035.1 Teleogryllus occipitalis
CTCATCATGTTGGGTTTTTAATTTCAATCTCTTTTCAACTGTATATTACAATTTTGGTTGGATGTAAGAAGCACTTTTATTTTCTATTCTAAAAATTATGTCATATTAAGAGTTTGTTAAATGGTATTGATTATTAATGAGTATGATGTAAAATCTGAAAATATTGATTTCAACATTTTACTTTGTTCAGATATTCAGATAGCATACATTTCAAACTCTTAGTGTACCGTATTTTTCTACCAGTAAAAGAATAATTTAAACCATCGAATATCCTTTGTTCAACATGAAATACTATCAGAGAGCGATAGTGAAGGGTGTAAAATGAGTGGTTGAACGAGCTTACAGTGCGAGCGTCATGCGAATGGTGACGCGACTGGGCCGGCATGCGAGTGGCTTGTAGGAGAGAGGTATGGCGGTCCCCGTTTTCCCCAACCGCTCCCAACTCTACCGCGCCTAGAGATGACTCGTCCTCCGTTCCTTCTGCCCCAATTACTCGCCGTCCCCGCCGCCACGCACTTAACTCTCACCGCAAATTCACCACCGTGTTACACGGTTTTCGGAGGTGGGCGTGGCGAAGATACCTTTGGAATAGTTGCATGTGGATCAGAGAACAAGAGTTTGGTCGATCAGTGAGTCGAGAGCGTGGGTCAGTGCGAGGGCGAGTGAGCGGTCGAGCGCGTGGGAGAACAATCGTGCGGACGAGCAAGTGGAACAGGTGTGCGAGCGGGCGAGTGGTCGGGGGCGAGTGGTCGGGGGCGAGTGGTCGGGGGCGAGTGGTCGGGGGCGAGTGGTCGGGGGCGAGTGGTCGGGGGCGAGTGGTCGGTCGAGTGGGCGAGTGATCAAGTGTGTGGCAGATGAGTGGTGAAGCATGCACGCGGACGAGTGTTTGTGCGTGAGCGAGCGACTGGACGTTCTGGCTGGCGGTAAGCCATGCAAGCGGACGGGCGGGCGTTAGAGCAAGAGATTGTGAGTGCGAATGGGTTGATGCCGAGTGAGCGAGCGAGCGAATCAGCGTGCGTAAGAGCGAGCGAACGAGCGAGCAAAGAGGCGGGCGTTAGGGCGCGTGGGCGAGCAAGCAGGCATTAGCTGGGGCGGAGAGTCGAGCGAGAGACGGGCGGACGGGCGTTGCTCGCCGGTGCCTGTGCCGCCGCCGAGTGCCATGTTTTGCTCGCGAGCTCCCCGACAGCGCCGCGCATAATTCAGGATGGCTCCTGATGACAGATGCGCGTCCGGGGCGAGGAGTCTAATGCCTAATGATTCATGACACTCAGCACACTGCCGGCCTCATGACTTTTGCTGACTGATGACCCAGCGGGCCCTCCACATGATGACACTCCGTTATCAATTGAACGTCTGTCGACGGTGTTAAGTACAGGTTGTTTGCGGCGGATGGGATGGAGATATCTTGTCTCTGGTGTGAATAACAGTGACAACGATGTTCCGGACTACATTGAGAAGCAAAATGAGTAATGGATTTGACGCTGTCCTCTTTTCTTCCGTGCATCGCAAATGCATTCACTTCTTAAGCGTTAAATAAGTATAAAACGATTTTTTTCTTAATTCATTATTTGTTTATGTAATTCTAAAATATGGCAGATTCTTCAATTTTTTTAAATTACTTTTTAATTTTTAGGAAATTCAGTCTTCTTTCTGGCGGGAAGGATATGACTGAGCAAGTCAATAGTTAGAAAACTAGCACACATGAAAAATATTGATTTTTCTCTTCATTAAAATTATTTTATTGAATAATATCTTTCCAAAATTATTTTCTTCTTGCTCACTAAATATTAGTATAATGTACTTGTGTCAATTTTATACATGTTTTTCGATCTCAGAATTTTATCATGAGCATTTGTAATGAAAGTTTTTTCATTTTAATGGGTACCACAACTAATATTCCTAGACCAAGGGAGGTCATTATCTCTCTTGTTAGTTGCAATGACAGATAATGTACTGTTGAATTTTCTATTGATTAAGAGATACTGAAAAATGTCGGCTACTCAGCGGTTTTCCAGGTGATTCGTCGATCCATCATCAAGAGCAGGCATATTATTTCAAAGTACCGCAGCCCCCCTAATGAAATATGCTTTGTATCAAAGTGACTAAAACTTCCTAACTGCTGTTCTACAAAATTCATCCCATTTACTCGCTGAAAACTATGTTTTCCTTTTCACTCAAAATCCCATTTTCTAATAGCACATTCTCTCTCCGTATGTTAGAATACGGTCCAAGTTATAATTCCCTCAAGCGCAATTGTGTAACGATAGCGAAAAGCATTGCTTGCGTTACAGCCACGCCGCCGCCGCCGTTCTCGGAATGGCGCACAGCCGCGCGCCCTGCGGCGAACGGGCGAACGAACACATCGCGAGGAGAGGTGTTGCAGCGCTAATTAGCGCTTTATTCTAAGCCTTCAACGCTCCCCGCCCCGCCCTGCCCGCCCCTCCCCGCCCCTCCTCTCCCCGCCCCGCCCCGCCCCGCGACAGCCCTGCACGACGCACCACGCTGGGCCTCCCGGAGCGGTTCTCGGAAGAACCCGCTTGGCACCGCCACCATCGCCCGCTCCGCCTCGGCGCTTCTCGCTCCGTCTCAGTCCTCCTTTTCCTTTCCTTTCGTTTCCTTTCCTTTTCTTCTCGAACGTTACGCTTTCTTTGTTTTCCTTATATTTCCTTGCTTCTCGGTCCCATTCAATCTCGTTCCTTCTCTTTCCTATTCGCTATTTATAGTTCCTTTTCTTTCCCTTTCGTTCCTTCTCTTGTGCTTCTTCCTCATTCCTTCTCTTTCCTCCTCGTTATTTATGGTTCATTTTTTCCCCCTCATTCCTTCTCTTGTGCTTCTTGCTCTTTCCTTCTCTTTCCTACTCGTTATTTCTAGTTCCTTTTTCCATCTCGTTTCTTCTCTTGTGCTTCTTCATTTCTTCTCTAGTGCTTCTTCCTCGTTCTTTCTCTTTCCTATACGTTATTTCTAGTTCCTTTTCTTCCCCTCTCATTCCTTCTCGTGTGTTTCCTCGTTCCTTCTCTTTCCTCATTGTTATTTCTAGTTTCTTTTCTTTTCCTCATGTTTCTTCTCTTTTGCTTCCTCCTCTTTCTTTCTCGTCCATTCTCTTTTCTCTTCGTTCTTTTTTGTTAATTTTAGTTCCTTTTCTTTCTTTCCTTCTCATTCCATCCCTTTTTTCTCTTTATTTTTAATACCTTCTCAGTCCTTCAATTTCCTTCTCTTTCATCCAAGTTTTTTAACGTTCCTTTTAGTTCCTTCATTTTTCCTTCTCGTTCCTTCTATTTTCTTCTCGTTCCTTCTAGTTCTTTCTCTTTCCTTTTCTTTCCTTACTTCTCGTTCTTACTCATTCATTCTCTTCCTGTTTGTTCCTTCTCCTTCCCTCTTCTCTCTCTCTCTTTCCTTCAGAGGGGGAGAGAGAGGGGAGAAGTGAGGGACGGAGGGAGGGAGAGGAGAAGAGAGAGACAACAGGACAACGTCTGCTGTGTTCTGCAAGTAAATAATATTATAAAAAATTATTATTTAGAGAGTTTAGTTAATAATGGAGCATTCCTTATTCTTGTAAACAAACTTTTCCCTATTCAAAAAATTAAAAGCTTGAGCGATTTTCGGAGAAAAATTTTAAAAAATTGTTTCTCTTAAAGAAAAACTTCCCAAAAAGTACTAACATTTTTGAAAAAATGTACGTGACCTTCTTTATAGATCTAAAGTTTTATGTCACGTTTTCACTAACGAGAAATATATATCAACAGGATTTTAGTTTTGCAATGTCTGCTCAATTTTTAAAGCCTTTTTCCACCTAGCCAAAAAAAAATTAAAGAAAAACTGGAGTAGTGATTGAGAAATTATCAATTCCAAAGTTGTCTAAAATTAATACAAAATTGTGGGAAAGTTACACTCATATAATGAAAAATTTTACGAGACTTTATTTAAATACTTATCTTCGAAGAACATATTTCATTAATGAAAAAAGTTTGTTTTTGACAGCAGTATTCTAATTGTGGAAAACACCGAAGAATGTTTTGAGTTTTTCTAGTTTTCGAAAATTTGTACTTAAAAAAATAATTTTTAATTTGAAAACTTTTAATAATTTAAATGTTTTCAGTTTAAAGAAAGTCAAATTTGCCCCATTTTTAAACATTATCTTCTCTATCAGAAAAAAATTAATCCATTAATTGGGAACAATTTCTGAGAATATTGTGAAAAATGAAACCTCAACAAACTTTATTTCTGATACACTTGTATATTTGAGATCATAATTGAAAACTATTCTTACACACAGATTTAATGTCCCAATGCAGTTCTGACAGATTTAAATTACTAATTCGGTAGTCTTAAGTCCTAGTATATAATCTGTTAGTTTATAAATTAACAACTTTATTGAGAGAATAAGTATTGGATATGTGGAGATAGAATGTAAGTCTCCTTCATGGTTAAAATGGTTGGAAAATACTTCCCAAAAATTACATCTGTATGTGTATCTTTTTGTAAGTAAGAGATTCTCAAAGTATGATCAGGAGACGTCATCATTAAACGCATGTTTGGTCGAATTAAAGCAAGATTGGGGATAACTTTATACATTTGTCAATTTTACCTGTTGTTTTTAGTGAACTAATATTCCTAATACAGTTGCATTTTCCGTAAAAGCATTATAATTATTCTCTTTTATGAGGCGCTTTCGACGATGTATTAAATGTAAACTTATTTTATTCGCTTGATAATTTGACGATATTAAAGGGTTTTTCTTGTTAATTTCCTTCGTTTATGTTGTTTGATTCCCATCTTCTTTTAGTATTTTCTCTGCAGCCATTCTGTATTTGCTTCACTTTCATTAAGGCCATCTCCGCGTCCCATCTCTGCCCTTTCTGATGTTCCGTTTCCCGTAGCAGCTTTTCTCCTGGCCTGGCTTACCCCCAGTTTCCAGCAGCTACTCCTGAACATTACTCGCCAAAGGCAGCGGAGCCTGCGACAAATTCGTTTTAATCTCAAAGTCAAATGCGTAATTAGTTTCCACACAGCGAAACGTATATTTAGATACACCCGAGGATATCACCGATAATTAGTAGCCGGATCTGATGTTAAGAATAACGTAATTCAGCGCAGAGGCGGGAGCGAATAAGGGGGTTAGGGTAATGAGGTTGCCGGCCGAAAGGCATGCCGGGTCGGGCGGGTCGAAGCCACGGCGGGTGACGCGGCTCTCAGGAGAAAGAGAGATGGGGGTGGGCGGAGGACGGAAGGCCGTTTCGGGCGATGAGGTCCATCGAGGGATTCTGTGAGCGCGCGGGAGGTCGGCCGCGGAAATGGCGGCGGGTGATATGAGCTATGGAAGGACGAAAGTGCGCGAGCGACGTGAACAGGGCCTGCCTCGTTATTCCTTGATGAGTGTGTCAGGGCCTGTCTGCCACTGCCTTGGCCTCCGGCAGCGCGTTAGCCCTTAACCTTTCGCCGTTCGAACGGAGTGGCGTCTCTATCGTGCTGCTGCTGCTGTCTCCTCAGCTCCGTCACTGATTTTTCGCGGATTTTTCTCGCCCTCGTTATTCCTTTTATTCAGGACCTCTAAATTTGGATTACTTTCATACACCCAATTTTCACAAACTCGAACGTCGAGAGACTTTAATATAATTCTGTTTTCATAATTTTGTAATGTTGTTTGAGTTTCCAGGGAGACCTACTGGCCTTTGATCCTTGTTCTAAAAGTCAATGATCACTGACCGAGTGTATGCTACATAAACTGGAACTGGTATATATAAAACCATATTAACATTAGTATTATATATGTTGTAATGCAATAAATTGTTATTTGTTGAAAATGTATGTTCAAGAATTGATTTTATCTTAAAAGGCAACACTTCAAATATGATTATAAACTGTGGAACGAGTGTACAATACCCGTGATGTTATGATTATCTCTCTTATCTTCCATTTTGCGTACCAGAATTAAAACCCTGGATACTCCATATTAAATTTGAGTTGGACAAAAGGAATTTGCATGAGGGTTCTCTAGTTTGTCTCATTCCCATTTTACATTTGCTTTTATCAAGCATTACCGTCACTTTGCTGATCACGCCCTTAACACTGTCCCCTTCAGCAGTGTTTTTAAAATGGTATCTAGTTGTGGACGCGAGTAACTCGCAGCGGAACTACCGCATTAAATAGCCTTCCCCTCGCGTCTCTGCAATTACATTACGAGCTAAAAATTATTGGCAGCAAAAAGTATCATATGCTGTTATTGGTGTATTAATCAAATGATATTATCGGTCAATTATCTGCAGTGCTCAAATTATTTGCGAGCGCATGTAGAACTCATAAACTTCATAAAACTACTGATTCTCTAAATTATTTGTTTATATTGTTATTATTATTATTATTATTATTATTATTATTTTGCTTAGTTTGAGTACTAAGTGACACACAGTTTCAAAGTAATAATAAAATTATTCTAGTTAATCCATTGCATTATATTCAGAGGGAGTCCAACTAAAATTAAATAAGGATAAAAGTTCCAGAATTCGGAGAGAGAATGAAAAGTACTTTCTTTGTCCCCCACAAATTTCTTCATGGCTCCGTCGAGAATCGAACCACTGTTTTAAGGGTGAAAGGTAAGGCACTAACAGCTTCATCACTAGTTCTCCCATCGACCCGTCACATATCACTTTCCTCCGTTGTCGTCCCCCATTGCTGTTGTCATCATTTCCTCCTCCCTGCAAGGGGTCCGTAACGCATCAACCGCTCCCTTACAGGCGCCCACGTCTTTGTCTTCAGCTTGCACCCGCCCCTGCAGCCATCGCCGCCGCCTCCCCCCCCCCCCGACCACACCTCCGCTCCCGCCGCCGCATCCTCCGTCTCCTCCACCACGCCTCCACTCCCGCCGCCGCCTCCTCCCCCACTCCCACCCCCGTCGCAGCCCCCAACGCCACTCACACCCACCGCCACGCCCGCTTCCCTCCCACCTCTGGCCCCTTCTCTGCCCTGCACCCCGCCCCCTTCCCGCCACCTCGCACTTCCGCCGCCCTATCCCAGCCGACAGCGACTGATGAACGTTCGCCAATTCGATTTGCGTCAATTTCGTTCGAGATGAGCGTATTCATCACTCGCGCACACCCTGGCGGCGGGCCCGAGAAGTAATATAGAAGAAGAGAAAAAAAAGTGGGCGAAGAAAAAAGGCCCGGCCATTCCCGGAGGGCGAACTCGTGCATGGTGGCATGTCGCTCCAGGACCCGGATGATCGAGGTAGGCGAGGCGTCCCGTATCGACTGCGCGACCGTCACACCTGAGCTCCGGCTTCGATCTCCAAAGGCTCTCCGAGTAATGAGCGACATGACCTTTCTATTACGTAGATCAGCGGTTCTAAACCTTTTGCGTTTTTTGCGAACCCTCGTCAAAAAAAAAGGAATAAGTTGGCAAACGTCCAGGTGCTCGTCCAGGAAATTATACCAGAAAAGAAAATAATAAAATTTGTTTTCTTATTCATGTTTTCTTGCCATACCACGAAATAGATAATAACCAAAAAACTAGAGACATAATAGTAAAACATATTTATACCACTATTAATAAAACTTAAGTGAAAGCTAGAGCTATGAAAAATGAGTACGGAATTTTAACAATAAATGAGAACATTATTTTAGTAACAAAACGTAATTATCTTTAATGTCACTAAGTATCAGTTGGTACGTAGCTAAGTTGAGGTTTATTCTTGAAAAAAGCCCTCGATTTAATAAGGATCTATTTGTTTAAGAAAAAGGAAATTATACGTTTGGTTCTATTTCTCAAAACTTTAGTATTAAATCAAATTCTGCATTAAATCCTTTCAGAATTCGTCTTTCGGGTTAGTGTAAACGTATGGTTTAATTTACGGCACTGTAACAGGGTCTTAGTGAATCACCAATTGGGACTCATTGATGATTCTCCGTGAGGACATTTGTCACAATATTATTCCAATTTATTGGATGTTTTCTTTGTGCGATAACGATCCAGAATTGTACTGGATCGTCATTTGCACTGTAGTACATTAAAAAGTATTTGACCAAAGTATAGTTTGAAATTTCACAAATATTATTCATGAAGTATAACTCCCGATGCAATGAAAATCCAGTACCTCTGTTATTATAAGACTAGTCCATTTTATTTTTTGATATTAATTCATTGAAATTCAGAACATTTCAAGTGAATTGTTTCAACATGCAAAGTTAAAATGCCGGAACAGTACCCTAAGAAACGGGCCACAGATCGCGCGCGATCTTTCCTACCTCTTTCTTGTCCTATCCTTTCCCCTAACACTAACATCACTACACTACCACATATTCTGACCGGTCGGGAGCTTAGAGCTTGTTCCGGCTGGGTGACCCGCTGGTGGGATATACCTGGTTTGGGAAAACCCTACTATCCGACGGTAGGACGGCACGAGATCTCTTCATCCAGCGAAAAACACAGCCACTTTCCGAGAAAAACACGCACTACACTTACGGGACTAATGTTCCTAGTAGCTGATACGTCCGGAATCGCTAACAACCAATCAATTGATATGGCATACGTCATTTTACCCGTGAAGATATCTGTAGCACCAATGCAATACGATATCTTGATTCTCTGTTGAATGTACTATCATCAGACTTCTTTGGAATCCCTCGAACCCGGCCGCGCGGGGCAATCTTGCACGTGAGCAAATGATAAAGGGAAGTGCGCCGTGCGCGGCGGGGCGGTGCCCTTGCGCCGGGTTCCGCCGGGGGCTCGGGCTGCTCGGCGCGGCGCCTCCGGAGATGTTCGCACTCTCCGTGATTGCACGTGCACGGGGGCGCTCGCCCCAGCGCGCAGGCCGGGCGGCGGAGGAGGGGCGGGGCCAATGAAGAGGGGCACGGGGGCGGCGGTGAGGGAGGTGAAGTCGGAGGGAGGGGGAGTAGGGGATAGAGACAAAGTCGGAGGGGAGAGTATTGGGTCGGAATGAAGAATCGGTCTGGATCGGTAGAGGTGGATGACGGAGTTGGAGGAGAAGGTGATGGGCCGGCGACGAGGATGACTGGATCAGAGGAGGTGAATGGAGGAGTTGGAGGAGAGGGTGATGGGTCGGAGACGAGGATGACTGGATCAGAGGAGGTGGATGGCCAAGTTGGAGGAGAGGGTGATGGGCCAGAGACGACGATGACTGGATCGGAGGAGGGCGATTACGGAGTTGGAGGAGAGGGTGATGGGCTGGAGACGAGGATGACTGGATCGGAGGAGGTGAATGGCGGACGGACTCAGCGCCATGGAAGACGGCAGCAAAAGGGGTGGCGGCAGGGGTTGGGGGATGGGGCGAGGAACCGAGTGGCCGACTCCTGCGACTACGTCGGAGGCACCGGCCGGGGCGCAGCGAGCTCTGAAACTCTCCTCCAGTTAGGAACCTCTCTCCCCAGCACTCCAACATGCTCAGCGCCTTTCTCATCCTACTTCAAATTGCAAGAACCATGGGAAGAAATGATGTCATAGTTCTCATTCCGAAGTTTGCTTTGAAATTCTTGAAACAGGTAAATATTGCATATGACTCAGTTGGAATTCAACTACGTATCAATTGTCAGCCAATCGATAAAATATAATTTAAAATTAATAGCAATAAATTATTTGATGATAATTCTAATTCCATTACAAATACCTACATTAAATTGAAAGATTTTTTTCTAAAAACAGTGAGTTAGCTAATAGTCATAAATAACTGAAATTATAACTATCATTGAATTGACGATGGAATGTGGATGATAATTTTGCAGCATCGTAGAATGTATTTTAGTTTCTCTTTTAACTTTCGAGCATTATATTATTTTGATGTTTTTACTTCTCGTCCTTATATTTCAACACAGGGGAGAAAGATTTGGAATCACCTTAACAATACGATCTACAATTTTCGGTCGTAGAATCCAAGTTTATGGTTCTTTTGAGCTGTAACTTAGCTCACGCGTCAGGATTAAGATCTATTATTGCTATTACAAAGATGGGTAAAACTGGCGTAAAGGGGGAAACGTGATACATCCAATTTTGTACGCGGAAATCGATTTCTATCCTTGTATATGAATGTATATGAGCTCAAAATTGGCAAACACATTAGGAGCGAGATCAAGTTGTATTGTTCCGGAGATCATTAAGATTGGAGGGGATGGGGGTGCGGGGGTACTTTACGTGAAGACTCTATGACATATTCGACATTTTCTAGAAAATTGCTAAGAAACATTTCTTGAATTTTTTTCTTCATAGACAAGAGGCTGTATTGTAGTTCCGATTTTCATCACATTCCACTTACAAAAATCTTTAAAATTAAGACACTAAGAGTTCGAAAGAAATTTGAGTATTCCACTCAATCAAATTTTGCAATTCTGTATTTAAATGAAAAGTAGTGTTTTATCGCTTGCTGTCATTTACCAGTTGTATAGTATGAAGACTAAATTTTAATATAAGAATAAAATTAATATAATGAAAGATAATACGCCTTCATTTCTGTTTTCTCGCACCTACTGCGTCGGAGGAGAAAGTTATGTAATCGCGTGCCAGAAAACGGCAAATTATCGGCAGAAAAACTCTTATCGCCGGTCCCTGGTAACGGACAAGTGGATCAATCATGTTGCTAGATATTATAGATTACTTCCCTACAGAGTCATCCCTTTGAAGCTGCCGCCGTCTTCAATTAGGTTGGAGGCACCTCAGAGTCGCGAATAGAAAATCAGTCGCTACGTGGCGAAGGGGGACGCTTCGGAGCAGCTGGTTTCAGCTCATCAGCTTCCTTGAGTCTTCAACCACGTCACACTTCGTACTCGGGCGCCTTCGCAGACTAGGCATATCGCCTCGCACATCACATCCTCCCCTCCCCCTCTCACCCCCTTCACGGCACCCCGCAGTCGCGAGAACTCGGCCCCCTCTCTCTCGCGCACGGAGTCGCACCGCGATATATCGATTTACGACGCGATTTGGAAATCGCTCGCGGGACCTCCCGCAGCGGCGACGAAGCTCATCTCCTTTCTCCACCCCCTCACCCTCCTTTTCCTTTCTTTTTGGGGCTCTTTTCTTCTTCCCGATTCGCTCTCCTGAGCGCTACTTTCTCTACGTTTTCCGAGCCGCCGCCGCCACGCGCGTGTCGTTTGTTCCCGGTGGGACGCCGCTGACACCGCGACGCGGCGCGGCGGTCGCGTATTCGAAGGCATGCGCCCCCCCCCCCCATCCGGGTCTCAACGGAGCCCAAACGAAAGCGCGGGAAAATTAAGGACTATGAAACTCTTACTTGTTACGAAAGGAACAATAGTTTTAAAAATCTTCATGTTTATGGTGAAATAGAAGTTAAACATCGTATAAAAGTCTCGAAAATTACAATCTGAAATTAAATTTAAAAGTATTTGAATTTTTAGCAATATTGAAATAAATTCATAAAATTTTGTATTCATAAAATTTCTAGTTTGAAAGTATATTGTAATGTAATTTGTTTAATTCAGTATGCTCTGAAGAGGGGAAATTGCTCTACAGTCCTCCATCCCTTTGGCGCGCAGACAAAATAGTTATTTGCAAAATGAGTAACGTAAGACATCCAATTACAGTGCGAGATTGGATAATTATTATTAAACGAGGTCGTTAGGCCGAGTTTTATAATTCATCGTGTATTGTAAAATGATATTACGACACTAATATCCTACAACGTGGAATACACTTTGTATACATTTAAACGTGATGTAATTTTCGTTTAACTTTCACTATTAATTCTGGGAAAGGTAACATGTTAATAGTTAATAGAAAGCCTCATAGATTATTAGATCAATTTTGTCCTAATAATTCACTGCAATTGTTAATAGGAGCCCATGGGTTATCAAAACACTCCTGTGTTCTAATGACAGTTATTACAAAATCATTCTTACTATCATTAAATTTGACTTAGGTAATCAATATGAATAATAGTTATTTACGTAACTAAACGTCTAGCAATAAGAGAATAAAATGCATAAAAATGAGAAAATACAACGATTGTAACTAAAAGCTACTGTCGTAATGTATCTTGAGTCATTGAGCATCTACTGAAAACAAAATACTTTGTTGTGATTTATCTGTGTATATTAAGTCACAATTTATTGAGATCTTCAAAGTTAGTAAAAACTTTAGTTTCTCTTTCACTAGTAATATATTTTTCCTTTCATTAAAATAACTTTAATTTAAATTTATTAAAATTACGGTTATTAACTTTTAAAATATTTTATCAGCAAGTAAACGGCAGGTACACAAAATCCCTTTGCATCAGCACCAAATACCTGCTTGAGGAAATAAATGCCATCTTATCATAGGCAAATGTCACATCACTTTGTCATATGCAATTATTTCGTCATATGTTCATTGGCAAAAGGCGATCATTTCCCACCCTTTTACATACTTTAGAAGTTAGTAACATTTATTCTGAGACTTAGTGAGTAATTATCTATTGTAACATATTCTCGTAGACATGGCTTATAAATTTACGCGATACTTTTGTCCCGAGCACGCGTTTGGGCTCTTCTCGGAGCACTGTGCGGCATAGAAAACACGGACTGCAGTGGAGGGACTCCATTCTCCCTCCGTTGGCTCATTTGGATTCCGCAGCCTAAATTAGACTTTCTTTTCTTCACTCTCCGACTTCCCTACGGGCTGTAGTTGAATGCTTTCCTAGCACCTCGCGGAAACCTGTTCGCAGACTCTCTGTTCCATCCGTATTCTGCTCTTCAGTTGAGAGAGGGAGGCGCTCATAAAAACGTAGAGAAGGAAAGATTTTGCGGTGGAGTTATGTGAAAGTTATACCTTCTCTCGAGCATAAAGATTCATCGCGTAATCTCGAATTTTACTCTGCATCAAACCAGGAGACTCACCTACTTTTTTATGTAAACTAAGTGAAAATCCTTCTCGCATTTTCTTTCCGTCTACTAGTATGCAGTTTCTTCACTGAAAACATAATTATGTCTGTAAAAGTGAAGTTTCAAGTAGCTGCCAATAGCGAAAAGAATATAATTAAAAAAATATTTTGAAGTAATTTAATTATTGTAGCAATATTTTCTGTGAAAAAATATTTCAAAATATTATCTTGTGAAATATTTGATGTTACAATTTCATTCTGACTAATCATAAGAGTAGACTAAAGATAAGCTCACCTCTCTTGATAAAAACATGCTCTACACTTGCTGGGCTACACATTCTTAGAAGTTGACGCGCCCAGAATCAGTAATCAAGAAATCAACTATTTTTCTAGGAATGAATAAAAAATATTTCCTTATAATGTACTATTGTTTAAGAAAAAATATTTGAAACATTTCTATTATTAGAGTAAAAAATTTATTATTGAAAATGTATGCGGTGAAAAAAGAAACAGTACTTGCACCGCTGTTGCCAGTTCATTTTTAGCTGCACTTACTTCATTGCAATGGAAGTTCAGTCGGAATTTTCCAGTGCGTCGAGAACCTATACGTTTACCTTATGTTCACTAGCTAGTTGAGAAAAGAAAATTTGTGTATTTCTCCTAGCATTAACCATCGGAGAAATATAAGTTATTTCCACTGCATGAAGAACTTAAACTGCCGAAAGAGAGTTGAACTCCGTTAAAGTAGGGACAGCAATTGAAATTGGTTTAAAAATAAACACAACAAAAACATTTTAAATTATATGAAATTAAATGAATGATACAATTTCAAAAATGGTCATTGATTAAAAGAAATTCATTAACTAATATTGTAGCAACATGTTTTATTTTTCTGAACGTTCACTAGGATTATAAATGTCTTAGGATTATAAATATATATTCTATGGGTCTATAGTCTATAGGATTATAAATGTCGCGTGCTGTATTTTTTAATTATTTTTTTGATTATTTATATGAGAAGTTTAGAGATAATAGTTCCTAGAAAGCACATTGCATGAATCATCGAATATTCCAAAAATACTTCTTGCGAACTAAAATACACTTATAATTTGTTTCTTGCTTTGTCTACGATGAACTTTCATCTCTCGATTACGAGAACAGGAATTTATCTTTGATTATTCAATTTAATACAAAAGTATTAAATTGAATAATCTAATATGAATTAATCATATTTTGGACTAGATACGAAACTCATGCTCATGATGCTAAAGCAGAAAAAAACATTTACATGTCTATCCGAAAAAATACGAGAAGAATCGGATCTAAGATCGTTCGATTACACCAATCGGTATCGATCTGTCCCACACTAGAAAATTGTTTCACCTTCCCAATGCCCGTTCTCGCCTCACGGTTGCCGTCCCCCCCCCCCCCACGCAAGCGTCGTCGCCGGCGAGGCGAAGTCCACTTTACGATCTGCAATAAGCCCCGCTGCTCGCTAATCCCCGCTGGCGCCTCGCGCCTCTGCCCCCGCGCAGTGTTGATACTGTTACCTGGATTACACGCCGCCTGAAGTATCCGCCCCATAACTTAAATGGAATGGGAGTCACTGGGCTAGCGGTGGGGGCCGCCCGCTTTCACTAATAACGCGGCTAACTGTTTGATTTAGACGCCCCCGCGCTCGCGTCCGCGCCCCAAGTGATTCCGTCTCGCACTTCGCCCGCCCGTGGCTCTCCCTCCATCCCCCGCCCCTCTCGGTACCCACCTCTTCGCTTTCCGTGCTTCAACAACCACTTCATTGCCCGCTTCTGCAATCCTCGCGCCTTCAATACTGGCCCTTCCACGTCACACCAATCCACTTCCTGGCCAATTACTCCCCGCCCAATCACTCCACGCCTTGTCAACTTCTGTCCCTTCATTATCGGCCCTCTCACTTAACACCCATTTACGTCCCGCCCTACCACTCCCTGCCATATCACTTTCCGCCTAACACATCCCTGTCCAATCACTCCCCCGTCCAATCACTCCCCTCCAATCACTCCCCTTCCGATCACCCCCTTCAATCACCCCCTCCAATCGTCCCCTCCAATTACCCCTCCAATCACCTCCTACAATCACCCCCTACAATCACCCCCCTACAATCACCCCCTACAATCACCCCTCCAATCACCCCTCCAATCACCCCACCAATCACCCCTCCAATCACCCCTCCAATCACCCCTCCAATCACCCCTCCAATCACCCCTCCAATCACCCCTCCAATCCGATCACTCCTTCCAATCACTCCTTCCAATCACCCCCTACAATCACTCTTCCAATTACTCCCCTTCCACACACTCCCCATCCAATCACTCCCTCTTCAATCACTCTCCGTCCAATCACTCCCCGTCCAATCACTCCCCGTCCAACACCCCCCTCCAGTCACAACCCGACCAGTTGTGTTCCTCGCCTATTTCTTACTCATCCATGTACTCCACGCCTATTTACTTCCAGGCAATTCACCCCTTGCTTGTCACGCTCCGCTCATCTCTTACCCCTTCCTTCCCCGCACCTCCAATTCCCACCTCCTTGAATACTCTTCCCATCACTTTCCACCCATTCACACCCCATTCATCGGATCCTGCTCCTTCACTCCCTACCCTTTATTACCACCTCCTCTTTTCCGTTGCTCCTCTCCTCACTGGCCCTAGTCGTTGCCCCCTCCACTATTCGTCCCCTCAACTTCACATTACCTTCACTCTCCGTTCTATTTATCATACTTTCCACTCCGTTTTGCCAAGTCTTCCTCGTTCACTTCGCACTTCTACTCCGTGCATATCAGCCACAACCCTTACCTTCTACTCCCCTTTGCCTTCACTCCTTGTTCTCTCCACTCGCAAATCTCCGTTTTCGCTCTCCGCTACTCCCCGCCGCCGGTGCTCCCGAGGGCGAGCCGAGTTCCGAATGTTTGAGCAGGAAGTCCTATAATTAACCTTTAGGGCCGACAGATGATGCGGAAGGCTTGTGCGGCGCGGGGAACCGGTCGCGGCCTGAGTGGGGGGGGCGGGGGGCAGGGGGGCGTGGAGACGTAGCTTACGCGCGAGGCCTTGGAGTCCCCCGGAGTTTCCGGCTAATGTCTTCCGGTGCGGAATCCGGAACATTCCTCGGCCGTCGGCGGGTGCTCCGTCTCGCTCTATTTCCGGAAGGCGCCGCTCGCGCCGCTGCTGGCGAGAAAACGGAAACTTGATGGCCGCGAACCCAGATGATGGAGTTGTTAGCGCTAAATACGTTACTTCCGGATTTATTTTCGAGGTGTGGAGGTTCGAATTTAAATGTATTAACTTTTACTTAACTTTTAGCATTATTTTCAAAAATAAAATTGGGTTGTTCATTAAACTCTGCCACTAACTTGGTGCTGAATTATTTTTTTACATTAAATACTCCACATGGTACTGTTCACTATTACTTACCCAGATGTAGGAATTGTTTGCATTAAATGAGTTGTTTTATTATCATGAGTTGTGGATTTTGGAACTAAAATTTGAATAAAGCGTAGTGTCGTTTACAAAAGGGAAATAAAGTCTACCTTTGTGTTGATGTGAATTAATTCTTCAGAAAAAAGTTTTCACAGATTACTCTCGTTTGCATTCTGGAACATTTTCATACCATAGTTTTTTTTAAATTGAATAGTCCGTTTATTATATAAATTTTTCAACAAATATTCTTCTATTCACTGTAAATCATAATTCGTATTGAAAAATATATGATTTATTGTTCGTGTTGATATGAAGGAATTTTTTTAACTGAAGATTTTTCTTTAGCGAATTACAAGGTCTACTTTGCTGAGCCTTGATATTTTCTGAAAATTAATTTCTCAACATTGCCATCCTACCTGTAGTTTTATTTCTCTGAATTGCCGGTAATTGAAACACGCTAATGCTATTTGTTCGATTTCTCGGAACTTAGCCAAAATCTTGAAGCTTTGAAATTTATTCACTTGCAGTAAAATAGCATATATTTGCATTTCATGCATAAAGTTCACTACCGGGAACTTATTCGAAAGTTCTGTGCACTCTCTCTCTCTCTCTCTCTCTATCTATCTATCTATCTATCTATCTATCTATCTATCTATCTATCTATCTATCTATCTATCTATCTATCTATCTACCTATCTATCTATCTATCTATCTATCTATCTATCTATCTCTCTTTCTGTCTCTCTCTCTCTTTTTCTATCTCCTTATCTTGTAGTTCCTTTTTCTTCCATACGTTCTTCGTACGTTACCTTCTTTATCAATGGGCGAGGACACGACCAGAGGCACAGAGAGGTTTCTTTCGGCACCGACGTGGTGTCAACAGAGTCTGCAACAGGCACTGCATTGCGCCGGACCAAGTTTTGTGAGTTTGAATCTCGCATGCGACATGACTGTAATAACTTTAGCAGCTTCAATAAAATCATCATACATTCAGCGACCTCATTCAAAGCGGTCTTAAAAATGGCTTGTAAGTTCTGAATTTCTATATAAGTATTACGTAAGTATTAACAAAAGTAATGACATTCGTATGTTCTAGACGGCCCGTTCGGTATACAGCATGAACCGGTGCATGTTTGTATATATAAATGTCAAACATGTTTCAACAGTAGGGTACGTCACATTGTGAATACAATTCAAGGCCATGTCATTCTCTGTATCCCCGTAAAATTTAAATTTAATGAACGGTTCTTGAAAGTTTATCACAGTACACTTATTGATGTGTATATAGTAGTTGTGAGCAAATATTAATAATAGGTTATACTTTGTTTCAAATTGGGTAAAAATTTGAAAAGAGTCTGGCTCAATTCATCAGTCAGGATCTCATAAAGTTGTTAACAACGTAACGTTTGTATGCAATGGATTTTGCGAAAATAGTGAGGCTTGTTTTACGTTCATAATGTTTACCCAATCTTTTGTTAAAAGTCTTGGAGTTTTTACTAATAATGAATCTTATGTGAGGTACTATTGTAATAATATTCCAATTATCAATGACTTAACCATTTCATATTCCTATGTCGTCTGATGGGATTTGACATTGAAATACTCAGAATTCCCTCTAAAATGATTCTCTATTTTAAGGCCAATTTCTAGGATCTAGACCTTCTAAACATTGAAAACTCTACTGACTGGAATAATATTTCCAAAAGTGACATTATCGGGTGAACCGTTTTGACTACCGCGTTCTTTTAATGCGCCTAAAGGCAACGTGACCGAGCTTTTCCCTCGGCAAGGTCCTGACTCCCACGCGCGAGGAACAACGTGACCGGCCTGCTCAATCCTCACGCGCTAATTACGGCTCAAATCAAAGTATAACGGCGACCGGGGCGCGAGGCCGTGATTGAAATCTGGCCCTTTCCTTGCACCTCGCACTCGCCCTTGGCAGAGGAATTCGACTTCGGAAGGGCACGTGGGATACGGAATATGTCCCTTCCTTAGCCTCGACTTCAAAGGCGTCGTAATACCAACTTCCTCACACGAAGAATCCCCATTTCCGTTTGATTAAAACGAGATTCCCCGCTCCTTTTTCGGCAGGCGCGTGGAAGGAGCAGTGGCGTCGCCTTGGGAAGTCGACAACGTCGTGAAGGAGAGCGGGGAGGGAGAAGGAGGGGTGGGGCAGCGCGACGAGGAGTCGATTCCAATCTTTTGAGACGTCTGCATCCCCTGATCCATTCTTTCATTACCCTTTGCGGCGAGGCCGGTTCGGCGGAGTGGGAAGGGTTTGCACGGACCGGGGTGGGAGGGGTGTGGTGAGGTAGGCGTGCGGAGTCGGGTGCAGGGGGAGGGATGGGTCGGGTTGGGGGGGGGGCGAGACAGATGTGGAACAGGTCGGGACAGAAGGGATTGGGTCGGGGAATGGCGGAGCGGAATGAGACGACACGGGGGAGTACAAGTCTGAGCAGGTAAGAGTGGGACGGTCCAGGACGAGACGTGACCTGTCGGGGCGGGCAGAACGGGTCTGGACCGGGTTGAAACGGGTCGCTGTGGGAAGAGGCGCAGCTGACAGCCTCTCGTCCAAGCAATATGGAACAGGCTGGTGTGGGGCATGGCGGGGCGTGACGGGGCGGACTGTACCGCACCGGAGAGGGCGGGGATGGACGGGCTGGTGGGGACAGTTAGGAACCGGAGCGGCCAGGACCGGGCAGGGTCGGGGAGAAAAGAGCTGGACCAGCGGGGCGGGAGCGGGGCGGAGCGGGGCGGAGCGGGGCGGAGCGGGGCGGAGCGGGGCGGAGCGGGGCGGAGCGGGGCGGAGCGGGGCGGAGCGGGGCGGAGCGCGGCGGAGCGGGGCGGAGCGGGCCGGAGCGGGGCGGAGCGGGCCGGAGCGGGGCGGAGCGGGGCGGAGCGGGGCGGAGCGGGGCGGAGCGGGGCGGAGCGGGGCGGAGCGGGGCGGAGCGGGGCGGAGCGGGGCGGAGCGGGCAGGTCTGGGGCGAAGGGGGCCGAAGCAGGCCGGGGCGGGCGTGAAGGGGCGGGGAAGGGCGGGCGGTGAAGGCTGGTAAAGGGCTGTGCTCCCGCTGCGCGCAGTGGCGTCTGTGCTTTGTGTGCGGTGATTGCCCTCCAGACAGACAAAGGCGCCACGCCCCCGTCAATCCGCCCCCGCTGTGTGAGTCTTGGTCCCGCCGCCCGCCTGCTGCTCCTCCTGGGCTGTGGCGCTCTAGACGAGCGCTCGCGCGTGCTCGCCTCCATGTTACTTTCTCGCTACGGAGTAGACAGAAAGTTGTGTAATGCTGCTCGAAAAAACGGCAAATTTTCGTCAGAAAAACTGTTATTATACGGCCCTGTCAACGAAAAAGTCCATAAATCCAGATGCTAAATTTAGAAAAATGTCCTCTATCATGAGATGTAGTCAGAACATTTCTCATATTAAGATAATTCTAAAAAATGAAAATAATTAGAGTTATCCTTTCTAGATTCGCATGTAATGAAGTCAATTTTAAGGTTTTAAAAGGTGATATTGTGCACATATTACTAAAAGTTATAACTTTTCCATTTCACTTTATTGTATTTGTGGCAGTATTTATACTTTTAATGAAAATCGATAGAGACCATAATTTCCATTCCGGTGAAATTGAATTTTGCCGACGAGTCCAAAATGTTTTGTGGACCCTTCATACCGAAAAATCGAATGACGGCAAAACGTCTGTCTATCCGTTTGTCCGTCTATGAACAACGGTAGCGGCTAAACCGTTCAGCCAATTTTTCCGAAAGTGATATTCCTCACTCGATCTGACTGATGTCGCGGCCCCTTGAATTTGAAACCGATATTTCAATTTTGGAGCCTACTTTACATTAAGGATCTGGATTCTTGTGATTTTCACTCTTGCGGCTACAACATGTTTCGATTCTTCATTGAGCGGCCAGTGAATCAGCGAGAACTGGCGAGACGTTTCGGTTCAACTCACCAGTCAAAATAACCCATGTTTGTGCTCCGCTATCTTTGGATCCTGAAAACTGTACTTCGTCATTCTTTTTCCTTGATAATTCCACGTCGAAAGTTGAAAGAACAAGTTTTTACTCATTGCGACGAGCCATGCGTAAGGTATTTTATTATTGCCATGAAGCAATTTGATTATGTGTTAAGTACAATGCTATTTTATGGACAGTATAAATTAGACAATTTAGTTGTAAGCATAAGTACATTTGATAAATTCTGCCTTCTAATACCTGCAGGCCAAGGTTGATATGTTCTGGCATTATTGTCCACCCACTGCTGCGGGCAAAGTTTGACTTTTTCCTCTTTCCCTCTGCAAGTCATATCTTAACGATTTCTGTATCCCAAGAGCTAACAGAGACTTCTGAGAATTCTCTGCACTTTGTTTTATTGCTTTTAGTTGAATTGAGGTATCTGGGTTAAAAGTGTTGTTCGAAAGCTTTTATTTGTATAGGATATTTTGTACGATAAAATGGTCTTAAGAGGTTGTTTATTTAGAGATAATGTTGTTTACAAACGAAACAGTTTCCCACTTCATAAATCCATTAAATTGTTCTCTTTAATCTCGTTTGAGTTTTTCCCGAACAGGAAACAAAATAATAATGTCTAATATTACTCTAAAAATTATCCTTGTTTAGTACACGCATAAAGAAGATCAGTTAACCCAGACCCAAAGCGAGTTCTAAAATAAACAGTACTTAATGCACTATATTGAATGTGCTCACGAAAGATTATATGAAATGTCAAGAGTAATTAATGAAGGGTTGTTTAAATTAGTCGACTTGCTCTGTGTATTCTATTTTTTCTTGTCACGATTCACTAATTAGGTTTCGTCTTTTGATTGGTAACAAGAATTGGGTAGAAAATTAAAAAAGATAACAAATTCGTAACCTTTGTTTTTAAGACAGTAACAAATTATTATATTTATTATTACATTATTTAACGGAACAATTTGATATTCTCTATGATGCATCGAAAAAGTACTTTATTAATAAAACTGATCGATATAAAATTATATATTTTTGTATTGTAGAAAAGTCATGGCCTTCGAAACTCCACCCCTCAAACAATAAATTTCAAAGCCTTGATGTAGAGTAGCTGAAGAGCAGAAGTGGTGGCAGGAGATGGGAAGGGGCAGACGAGGCGACATGAGTTGGCGGTGGGGGGGGGGGCGACGGAGGGTGACTCCCGTGTTGAGAGGGGGGCACTCCCACTATCCCTTCTAATCCGGTTACTGCCCGCCCACTTTCCCGCTTATGGTCAATCACGCTCTTGGAAACCGCATAAACAGCCCGTTCGGGCCTGTTCTTGCTCGCCCGACCGCGTGGCCCAAGCCCTTCACAGCGTGCCAAGAAAATGTGTCCTCAAAATACATTCCTATGATAATAATGAAGGCGTTGAGGTGAGTCAAGAAAATAATGGTAACTAGTTGACTCCTTACGACAACATCGCTCAAAGCTAAAAACTATGGAAAAGTTACAATAGAAATGTACTATTAAGAAAATCGGAACTTACGCAAAATTTTGGTTCACGTCGTTCAGGATTTATTGTCTAAGCTTAAGGAAATAAAACAGGTTTACAAATATACTGCAATACAATCACTCTGATTTAAACTGAAAATGTATTTGATATGATTTATATTTATAAAGATCTGGTTAAGTATGTTGTAGTGGACGGTAACTAGAAATACTTCTATCAACCTTCATTTAAAGACGTAGTGCAACACTTACTATATATAGTAAGTGCAAAAGTTACTATATATAGTAACTTTTTAGTCAAGGAACATATTTCAAACGATTGCTGAATATTGCGTTTATATTTACTCATTAATCCAAAAACGACTAAATACATTTTAAGACAATCTGCCAACTTCTTTCCCTCTTCCAAAACTCGCTGCCTTTGCTTTGCTACATATAACCTCACACTCACACCCTGGCTCGCACTTGACCAAGATCTTCTTGAAGGAGGTCTTAAGACAACCAAATCATCTAATGAGCAATTTATGGCAGAAAATTTTGTACTAATCTTATACTATCAATTTTATTATTTTCATAATCACTGAGTTTTCATACATAAAACCGGTTAATAATTGCTATTAAGAACATATAAGGGGCGCACTGACTTTTATTTAAAGCGAAAATCATTCAATTTTGTAGAGTAGAAGCTCAAATTTCGACATTTCCTTTTCTCAGGTAATTCGACAAAACGAGAGGCAAAACACGTAACGTACAGTGAACTTGTTGACTGTTCCTGAAACTAAATGGCCGAATAATCTCTATTTCGTCAAAAATGACAAATGCCATTATTTAAAACCGAACGCCTTGAAAGTCCCTCTCCTGCCTCGAAGAAGTATGAGCTTGAAGCAACACCCAAGTTTTGCGGATGCCATTTAATACCGGGCGATCCATCGGAGCACGAGCTGCAGTTGCGTTGCGTTGGGGTCCAGACGGAAGCAGCAATCAGTAGTAGTAAGCCCCGACACCTAGGGGAAGGGACAAACCTCCCGTACACGATTAAAGAAAATCGTGGTGCCGCTGCCCCAGACTTGCGAACATTACACCTCTCCTCTTGCAGGAGTCCGCTCTGGGGCGAGTTAAATCCCACCTGGTTTCAAACTAAGTGTACTTGGATGGCTCACTGCCCTTAAGCACAGGAAGATCACATCCCTCATCTCAACCACTGCGGCTGCAGTGCGTATTTCAATGAAGCACAGAGTATGTAAATGGCACGTCTGGAAGCGACGAAGAAGTAGAGCTTTCTCGGAAAAGAAAATTTCAAGATCAAACTGATTGCACCACACCTAAATAATAATTATAAAATGTACTAATATAAATAATTATAAAAATATATTTTTAAAAGAGAAGCCGTCTAATAAAACGACTTTAGGATCAAGTTCGTGCGAGAAAATTAAGAGAATATATTTTGAACTTCGGGGATAGCATTTTTTCATGAATTTCATAATGAATACGTAATCTTACATTTCCCGTATTAAGATAATTCTAAAAAATGAAAATACCTAGTCTTATTATTTCTAGATTCGCATGTAACCAAGACCATTTTATGGTTTTAAAAGGCAATATTGTGCACATATTACTAAAGCTTATAACTTTTCCATTTCACTGTATTGTATTTGAGGCAATATTTATGCTTTTAATGAAAATCGAAACAGACGATAATTTCCTTTCCGATGAAACGGAATTTTGCAGACGAGTTCAAAATATTAGATTAGTAGGATTATTTGTGTATTAATTAAATGACGCAAATGACACATAATTCATTCTAATCGTAAGTTATCTTATTTTTTCCAGTGTCAAACATTTCTTTTATTGGGAGGAATGTCTCCCTGTGACTGCCCGTCTCTTCCTCTCTCTCTCTCTCTCTCTCTCTCTCTCTCTCTCTCTCTCTCTCTCTCTCTCTCTCTCTTTCACTCGCTCGCTCGCTCGCTCGCGCGCGCGCGCGAATACCTTTTTCTTGAATATTATGACCAGTTGACCTCTTTATACACCATGCATTTTCTGTTTCTACTATGTTGTCTCTATTTTCGTCTCTCTTACTGATATTGTATCACTCTCTGATTATTCCGTTTCTCTTTCTCCTTGTGTTCCTCTCTCTTTTTCTCCAGTGTTTTTCCTCTCCCTCTCTTTCTCGAAGTATTCCGTGTTTTACCAAAACTGACCACCCCATGACCCTCTTGGCATGCCTCTCACATTCTTCCACTACAAAACTACTCCGACATTCGTTTGCTCTTGAAACTTTTCCGTCATTCTGGAGAGCTTGCAATTTTCTTTTGAAGATAATTCCCGCTTCTTGTGTCATTCAAGCCTTGTGCCCGGCCACAGCATTTTGTTCCATCTAGTAACAGTGGGCGGAGGAAGGGGGAAATTTGCGCATAGTGGTGGAAGGAGGGGAGGTGAAAACGACGAGGGAGGGGAAATGGCGGCGGAGTCGGGGTAGGGGAGCGGAGGAATGAAATGAACCGGAAAAGTCATCAGCCAAATTGTAGAGGCAGCTCCTTATGCAGGCGCCTCGTAGATTCGCGAAACGGCTGTCCCCGCCCCCGCCCTTTCCTCCCCCACCTGCCGTCTTCATCCCCGCCCCCTGTTCCATCCACCCGCCTCCTCGCCCTCGTCTCGGTCCTCATCCCGTTCTGACACCCCGCCCCAACCTCCCACACCACCCCCTACCTCACCTCGTCCTCACCCCTCGAACTCAGCTCCTCGTTCTCTCCCCTCCTCTTTGCCCCGTCCTCACCAACATTCCCTCCCCATCACCCCCGCCCCCACCACCGCCGTGGTGAGCGTCATCAATTGCGAGGGCGGCAGATTAAGGCGAAGTGCGTCCCGCGTCGCCGCCGGCCAGGGAATTGAATATCGACCCCTCCAAAGCCTTTTCTCCGGCTCCTTCGGCGAGGAACAGTGCCGCCGCAATTTTAATTCATTGAGATCTACCTCCGACGGCTGGCCGCCTGGCCAGGAGGCGATGAAACCATATAAATGTTTGGTTTGTTTGCTCTATTGCGTTTTTATAATTGCGTTTTTAATGGGTGAAATCGGAGCCACCAATTACCTCTGTGGAAATTTCTTGGAATCACTAATATCTGCTTTGTGGAAAATTTTGAGAACCACGGACGATTTTTATTTTTAATTGCTTCATTTCACGGTTGAAAATTTGTACGTGATACATTTTACTGTGAAATTTTGAAATATTTAATACGTCTAATTACTAACGATATTTTTTGCCTTAACCAACTTTGACAAGTATTTAAGCAGCTACCATTTGAGCTACAGTTTGCCTTAAAATTTTTGTCACGTTATTTTTGTCACTTTTCTGCTTAGCTTTGTTTTGTGCGTTTCGTTTTTAGATCTAACGGGTTTCAGACGTGTTAAAGACTTTACAATAAACAATAAAATACACAGCAAAAAGTGATTAGAAGTTTGTAAGATTAATTTCATAAATAAAAATTAAATCACAAAGAAAATTTTGTGACAATTATTTGCTCACCTAAAAGTTATGGTTGATAAATCCAGTGAGTGAATAGATGAATAAGTATTGCATGAATGATAGATGTATCGAATGAAACAACAATATATGCTGTTAGAAAGATATTTCGTACCAACGCCAACCAACAACATTTTATTTGAAATCTTTTGCTTTTTAACTAAAAACCATACTTTTGTTCACTTGCAAGTGGAAGTGCTTTAAATGACTACAAATAAAGGTTAACAAAAACTCAAAAAATTTTGCTGAAAAAGAGCTTCAAATTTAGTATTTACACTAACGCTTAAACGTATTATCTTATAAGGAGCACCATATTTTTCAATTTCAATTGCCATTTACGGCGAGGTTTTACTCTTCTTTAATACTCTTAAAGTAATATTTCAATTCCACTAATCGGAAAATGAAAAATTAGGAAAGTTCAATATAATGTGACGATAGGTGGCATTTGGCAGAGTATGTGACAAGGTAGAATAGCTAGCCCAGACCCAAGAAAATAGAAAACGAACTCGAGAAAGTCTGTACCATTCCGTAGCGGCACCAGTTAATTTCACGTATACGTACGTATATGCAGAGTAATATACGTAGCATAGAGAAAGTTATGTAATGCTGCGTAAAATCAATGCCGATATTTCAACGGAAATACACGTTTGGGGTCTCATGATACCAAAAAAGTGTTTTTTAAACGTCCGTCCGGCGTTATCATTTAAATGCCAGCGGCAACTCACCGCCAAACCAATATTATAATATACTGGTAAATACAGTACATCAGATCCCTGCATATCAAGAATATTTTTAAAAAGTTGCTGTTCGATAACTTAACTTGTGAATAACAAATATTTAATGACGAGCGGCCTTTTCCTCGGCGTCTTGCTGTCACACGGTGCCAGCTGTGTCGTAATCCGTAGTAAACTGAGCATGGAAATTCAGTCGGTTCCCACAATATGAGTCTATTAGGCGAAATTACACACTCAAATAACTGCATTTTTCAGTCAAATCGAAACTTTTTTCGAGTTCCTGGATATCTAACAAAACCATCAACAATTGTTACATGGCCGGTATTTGCATAGTTTTCTTTCAATTTCTGTTTTTGACATTAGTAATACAGATTTTATACAGTTTACACGATGATCAGTCCTTGTATTTTGTCCCGAAATAAACGGTTTTAGTGATAACTTTTGATGATAACTGCAAATTGACAATATTTGAGATGTGTCACTTTTCTTGTGCAACGTCGACATTATATTCTTCCGAAATCGTTATCACAACCACGCTCTATGCCTGCCAAATTCCTGACCTTCACCCTTCAGGAGCCTAACCTCCAAGCTCAGCACGACACGTCCCTAACTCCTGTCCTCTCTGCGCCCGGAACAACTAGGCGCATCTCCCTCACCGAACCGTCTTAAACTCCTAATCCTCCCGCTCGCAGCTCCGCCCCGCTCCCGCCTCCGCTCCCGACCCCGAACCCAAACCCAGCCCCTGCCACAAGCGTCCACTCTCTACTCGGCAGAGTTAACTTCCGTTCCAGCCAGCTTTATCTCGCCGGCAGACGGCGGCTCCGCGCGCAGCCAGGGCGGGGGAGTGGAGTGGGGGGAGGGGGCACGGACGAGCAGAACGGAGGCACGAGAGCCGGCGTTATTGTGAGGTCAGCTTGTTGAGCCAATAGAGAGGCCACTCCTGAAGTAATAATTTCGAGCGCGCGCCGGGTAAAACTTTTAATTAAACGATGTGAGAGAATTTTAATATTTCGGTCGCCGTCCTTAATAAAGAAGGCGCGCGGGAATAGACTGGGAGCGCAGAAAGCAAAGCAGATGCGGCGCGCGGAGGTTGGGGCGGGGGTGGAAGGGGAAGACACGGTGGCGGCGGGGAGGGAGAAGGGCAGGGGCGCAGGACCGAGAGTGGAGGTGGGGGCGGACAGAGGCGAGGTCGAGGCGAGAACGAAGGCGACGGTGGCGATGGCGGAGCGGGACGGAATGGAGCAGAACGGAGCGGGAGGGAGCGGAACGGAGCAGGAGGGTACGGAGCCAGAGGGAGTGGAGTGGGAGGGAGCGGAACGGGAGGGAGCGGAGCGGGAGGGAGCGGAGTGGGAGGGAGCGGAGTGGGAGGGAGCGGAGCGGAGAAGAGCGGGAGGGAGCGAAGCAGAGCGGCAGGAAGCGGAGGTGAGCGGGAGGGAGTGGAGCAGAGCGTGGGGAGCGGAGCGGGAGGGAGCGAAGCATAGCCGGAGGGAGCGGAGCAGAGTGGGGGGAGCGGAGCCGAGCGGGAGGGAGCGGAGCGGGAGGGGGCAGGCCGAGAGGGAGTAGAGCGCAGCAGGAGGGAGCGGAGCGGAGCAGAGCGGGAGGGAGCGGAGGAGAGCGGGGGTGAGCGGATCTGAGCGGGAGGGAGCGGAGCGGGAGGGAGAGGGGCGGAAAGAAGCGGGGAGGAGTGGGGCGGGAGGGAGCGGAGGGGGGTGAGGATTGTGGGCCACGCTGGCGGGGGGGGAGTCGGGTCGCGCTGCAGCCACTCTGCCAGAGATACGCGAGTGGCGGGGCGCTCCCGTGGCGGGAAGCAGCCCTCCCACGCCTGGAATTCTACGGGAGTGTTGCAGAGGTGGGGCAGGCAACCCCTGAATATGTAGCGGCTCAGCAAAGAATTTCGTGGGAAAGTATGCAAAGAATTTGGTTTGGAAGTTTTGTGTTAGGAACGTTACTTGCACAAAATCATGTTGGGATGTTAGACGATTAAGCTAATCCGCATTAGTTCGTTTATTTCATTTGCATGAAAATTTCTTAAATATTGTGCACGAAATAAAAAAATTTGCATTGCAAATCCAGAAAAGAAAAGTTTAGGAATTATTTGTGTAACAGAACTATGCAATGCATACGGTAGTAAACAAGTTATTTTGTGTCTGCGAAGAATGCAATATCCGTTGCAAGAAATGAAAATATAGTGATCATCAATATCAGCCTGTTTTTTTTTAATTTTATTTAATTCCTTTTTAGAAACGACAATTCGGAAAGGATTAATTTTTAAGCAATTTGTGCTAATAATTCTCTCGCATGATAGAATGAAAAAGTAATTGAATCTTTGTATGGAATAATGCAAAAACATATCTGCAAATTCTGCAGTTCAAAGAAACGATCATGTCTGATCGCAACGCACGATCCGAGCGGAGCACGCCCTCGGGCAAATTACACAGCTGAAGCCGAGAGTAACTCTGTCCCGACGCAGGGCTGGCGATTTCGGCGCGCGTTCGTGTTTTGTTAATATCCCGGCGCGCACCGTGTCCCCTCCCACGCTGCCCTATCCCACCTCCGCCTCCGCGAAATACGTCCTTGCCTCCTGCATTAAATGTTGCATGTCCACTGCTAACACCGGTTTTTTTAACCCTATCCAACGAGATGAGCTGGGAATAGAGGACACAAAAGAAGAGGGCTGCTAGAGGAAGAGGTAGGAAGGAGGATGGATAGGAAGGAGCACGAGAACATGTGGAGGGATGGTTGAGTCTAAAAGGTGGAGATAAAGGAAGGAGATTGGGCAAGGAAGTGGAGGATGGGCGGTGACAAGAAGGTGAACTCACCCTCCTTTTCTTTCTCTCTCTCGCTCGCTAGCAAGCTCGCTCGTGAGCCTTTTCATTCTGTTTCTCACTTTGTATTCCGTTTCGTTGCAATCCTACTGTGCTTTTCTATCATCTACTGGGAATTGATAATTCGTTCCTATGCTTCTATTCCTTGCTTTTCTGCATACCTGCTTTCATTACTCTTTATTGGCAACAATTTCACCTAACTGAATACATTGCTTTGCCTGGAACCTCCAATATTTTACCTTAACCTTCTTTTCCTCGCCTCTAGCTCTCTACATGCATGCAATTGGCGATTGGAATGCGCCTGCCCCGTTCAATATAGGTTCTGTGAAATACCGTTCTGCCTCTTCACAGACTTATAGGCGCCCATGAAAAACCACCTGCATTGTTTCTGTAAGTACATTCGAGTTACTTAATAAAAATATTTTTCGTCCTTTTTAACAATATTTAAGCTTAATTGCAGAAACAGATGTTTTTAAAGAAGTCAATTTCATTTGTTTTAATAATAGAATTTAACGTTAATAATGATATATCTGATCGACGAACATATTGAAATGAAATATAAAGTTATATGCAGTATTATTATAAAAATCATGAAATTCGTTTTTATTGGGTACGAAAAAATTAAATTTATGTTTCATTATTTCCTAGTTCATTAAAATTTCTTTTACCAAACACTGTGTAAAAATAGAGAACTATTTCAGATCAATATTTACTATAAAATGTATAAACTATTTCAACTCCACTCATTCACTCTCTCTTATTAGCAAAATCAAAACGAGATGTCTGAAATGATTTTTGAAGTTAAAAAGTTCATCAAAACCTATTTTGTCGTATCAAAATGTTATGTTTTTTAGATTTTCCAAATACTTCTCAAAAATAACAATACATTACACTTCCTTTTTGTACATATTCATAAATAAGAACACAAACAATATATATGACTACGACGCACAAATGAGCACAAATGCTGAGCACAATCAGTGAGTATGACCAATGATCAATATAATAAAATATTGGTGAAACGAACATAAAATATCCTTGCCTCTTCAAATTCTGAATGGAATATATTATTTTCTCCGCATCAATGTATACATTTGTCTCAATACAATAGAATTGAACTGATCCGCTCAGCTTTGAAATTTTGTGGATGTAGGGAACTGATAAAAATTACCGGAGCATGAAGAGAGAATATATGTCATTCTAAGTGACCGGACTTCGAAGAGTAGAATAACTAGAAATTGTGTCTTAATATTCTTCTCTTCAAAGTACTTATCTGATCAATAAACCTCACGGCCAAAATTAAAACGTGATCAAAAATCACGGCCAAAATTAAAAGTTAAGAAACATTAATTAAATAATGGGAACGAATACAATAATTAAACAACTAGCATATGATATTTTAAGAATAAGTGTGAAAGCACTCAGAAGCAGCAGGAGAATAGGGAAAGATAAAAGCGGCAAAACCGGCTCCAGCGTAGTGAAATGATATCTTACTCGGAAACTAGTGAGAACATTTGAAAGTACATTGCATTAATAATACACGTAACGAAAACATTTTACACTCAAATCAATTATATGTTCACGTTCACCATCAATTATATGTTCACAATGAGACTACCACCCTACTTTAGTATCGTTTCTTAGAGGAAAAAAGCCATCACTCAATCATGCATGATTTGCGCTGATGGGGCCTGTAGGCGACGTAGCGGTCTAGCTACTGTTCGAAGCAGTCTGGAATTTTTCCTTCGCGGTTCATCTGTAGCTTCTACAAACGGAGCGGGCAGGAACCACGGCGGGTGGTGCCTACACGTAGATGGCGCATGACGTACGCAGAGGATCTGGGGGAGGGACGAGGGCGGGGCGGGGTGGACAGGCACCCGCAACGACCGCCCACCGTCGCCCGCAACGCGCCCCTCGGAGCCACGCCCACACTCAGCGTCACGCGGCCTCACGCGCACGCACTCACGCACCCACGCACACCGACGCTACGGTCAGTGGCAAAACTATTGGCACTCCTTGCACCGGTTGAGAAGACTCGGGCCAATAACTGTTGTAACTGCAGTGTTTCTGGCCGTGAGGGCTTAGGTGTCGACCCCGTCGGTGGTTGATTGATTCATAGTGATTCCGGGCACGTCAATTTCTCAGGTAATTAGTCCCGTAAGCGTAGTGCATTTTTTCATCGGGAGGTGGCGGTGATCTTCCCCCACTGGATGGCGAGATGCGTTGCCGACCTACCATCGACTAGCGGGGTTCTCCCCAACCAGCGAGACACCACCCCAGCCGGGACAAGTTCAAAGTCTCCGACCGGTCTCCCGGCATGTGTGGTAGTGTAGTGCATGTTAGTGTAAATGTGTGTGTAAGGGGTGAGACTAAGGCAAGGAAGAGGAAGGAAAGATCGCGTGGGGTTCGTGGCCCGTTTGTTAGGTTACTGCTCCGGCATTCGCCTGATGTTCATCGGAGAAACCACGGGAAACTACCGATCAGACCAGCCGGCCGCTAGAATTCTTCTCCACGCAGCGACTGAATTCAACCTAGCTGAAAAGCTAGTGCTGAAAATCCTCCCACCGCCGATAGGGGTGTGTTTGCGACGCTACATAGCTAGGTCGAATTCAGCCTCCGTCAGGAGAAGAATTCTAGAGAACGGCTACTCTTAGCTGTAGTTTTCTGAGGTTTCTTTAGTCAAAACCAAGCCCACCTTCCATGTGGGTTGGGGTGCTGATATTTTTTTTATAATAAACTAAGCCTATATGGGCCCTTGCCTTATTAACTAACGTTTCAATAATTGTCGCCAGAAACTGACACTAGTGATTTCAGTCATATTCATAATTCGCGCCAATTCCTGGCTGAGCGAATATGGTTGATTATACTAATACAGATTTCCTTTATTTTCTCAGTAAGTGGATGGGGATGATTTCAGGTACTTCAAAAGTTTTTGGAGGAACTGGACACGCCTTATTTGAAAATGAGTTTGCATTTATTCAACGTTGTTAGTGATTATATTAGAATCTTGCCAACAACGCGACTAATTATAAAATGTCATCTGGTCTATCAGGATAGATGATATCCCTAATGTTCTCTCCTCAAAAGGTGATGTTTCAGTATATGCTGATGTAAGCCAACCTTCACAGACATTTTTAAAAATTATAGACTAATTGTTCGTATTTCTTTTCTTGACTTCGGTGTTCTAAGCATTGAATGAAATAGGTACTCTTATATCAATTATGGAAGAGGATTTCTTGTGTCTGCGAACAGGAATACTCGTCCGTGTGTTCTATTAGTGGCAATAATTATATTCTTATTCTTATTATTATTATTACTTAATTTTATCACTTTTTATTATGGTGTTTACTGTGCGAGAGATCACTTCCGGTATATCTCACCCAATTTCGATTTTACCCCATTAGAATAATTTCAACTTCCTCCAATTTTGCATTAAATCATTTGGTGAGAGAAGTATTGGTATGATTTTCACTACATTTAGTTTATAAAATTCTTCTTAAATTCCTTCTTCTTACTATTAAATAATATTATAACTATTAAATAAAATAAGAATGAATCTATTTAATTTCCTTAAGGAATATGACGTTAATTGTTTTGTTGAATAGTATGTTGATGTTCAATGTGAACTATAGTATGTGAATTGTAGTGTTGATAGTAGTAAAGATATGACTTAAATCTGTGTATTCGCCAAATTTAACAAGCTTTTTCTTGAGCTTTCAAGATTCCGTTTAGATTAAACTCCCTTTGCTTAGAAAATAATTTTGCAGCTTGGCCACCGAGCCATAAACACAGATGTATAAGATAAGTATGACACATTTCTTTAAGAGCAAGTAAATTTACTCACTTAGTGTGAAATTGTCGCATGTATCACAACTTTAATTTTTAATATTTTTGGGCAATTTTATGTCAAGATAACTGCAAAGATACCGCAAACATTGTGGGAAGGTTGCACGAAAAACGTAATTTCACATACTAATTGCCGAAATGTAAATATTCTCACCTGAAGGTAAAACATTAAAAATACACACATGTGCTTGTAAACCAAAGCTAAAACACTTCGCATGATAAAAACGTACTGATTTTAAGTTTACTACCTGGAACTAACATGATAGTTTATTTCAATTACGTCACATACTTCATTATAACATTTTAAAATAAATTGTATATGACCTAAACTCATCGAATATATGTTACATCTCTCATCTAATTATTGGCTGCAAAACACTACAGTACATTATTTAAATTCCCATGTGCCTTGTATTTGTGTATTATGTGTATATTTTGAAAATTGTCATGTATGCATACAAATGTCACATATATAACTTTATATTATTTTATTTTATTTATATATTCACAAATATAATTTTAAATATAAATAAACTCTAAATAAAAATACACATACATGCATTACATACATACACATACACACATGATCATTATTAATGGTCAAGTAAATTTGTCATATTGCATTGAATTTGATAATAATATATTATTTTATTGATTTCATGCCATTAAATAGAGGAACGAAAAGCTATCGTTAACCGCTAGCGGTCCGTAAAAAATTTAGCGCTCCCTCTCCGACAAGAGAAATCGAAAGGAGTGAGTTGTAGTTGAAGATGGCGTACACTTATTTCAAAGATTATTTCTCGTTTATAAAACGTAAATGACGTTCTACAACATCAGGTTAACACACAGAGGTCAGAACATCAAAACTCAGAGCTTATAGTAAAGTATTGTTGTGATCTGGTAATATCTTTCCTTATTTTCTATATATTTTAATTTTTAGGTGCATCTAAAGTTTCACTTTTTCTATTTTTATATCTTATTATAACATCAGTTTTAAAGTGTGCATATTCGAAAATACATTGTACTGTGTGATAACTCTGTGTTATAATAATAAATTTTCTTCGAATTTTCCTTGAAAATTTCTTCCAGACAATAAACAGATGAATTTGTGAGAGTAATCATTTTATTTTCATCTTATAATGCCGGTCGTGTTAATGGTTCCAATTAAAGAACCATTTTTTGTCATGACCAAACACCTTCATTTTTTTTCAAATTTGGTATGATTATTCCTTGAACTCGATAACAATGACGTACGTGTCAGGAGTTTCCTATTCCCAAGAGTACTAATAAAAAGTACTCGAGTGCTGTTCTGTTTTGATATAGTGTAAGGAAGGCGTGATTCTGGAACTCACCTACGCGGTTGGATGTTATGTAATACTTGTCTGCAGCCATTTTCTACCGAGCGTGAGCCCGTCATATATTGAAAACCAATACGGCGCACCGTACTAAAAATTAAATTAATACTCGCATTCACTGGCGAACCGCTCAAGCTCGCTTCACATGGGATCATCGAAAGTTGAATTCGATATATCGAGGTAGATTTAATTCCCTAGAGCTTTCGGTGTATTTCGTACATCGATCACCTTTGCGAATTAGCTCACACTGGACTCTAAGTCCCTTTTTATATATTATTAGGTTATATCTCATCTGGATTTAAGGGAAATAAGATGTGGAAATGTTATTAAATTCAAATCTATTCGTTAATTATGTGGTACGGTTAACTTCGTTACCGGTTTCATAAAAAAACGAGAGAGAATGTGTTATTGAAAATATAAAGACTACAAGTGTTTAGTTTGATAATAATATATTGAGAATTGTTGAGTTGAAATTCAGCAATTTTTACAAAAATTAAGGTTTTGAACTGACTTATAAAATTCCAAATTATCTATCAAGAGATTAGTATGAAAAGAAACTTTCGGGAGTAAAGTGTAAATACATCAACAGGACCTTTTTTATATTCTTCCCGTTAATTCAGACAAACTACATTATGTTTTTATGAGGTTTGCATTAGAATTCACTAATAAATGTTTTAGCAAGTTTAGTAAATATTTTAATATAAAAGTTTTTCTGAGCAATCAACAAACATAGTGCTTGGAGGTTCTTGAAAATAATAAAATGGAATATAAATTTGAAAAGTTCAGAGTTTTACGAGATGTTTCATATGATGTAATTCAGAAAAGTTGTCATCGTTAAGATATACGGTTTCACACATTTGTATGAAATGCAATAAACTTATTAAAACTTTTCAGTGCCGTCGAAAGCTCGTAAGTTCCCAGCTAATTAATGTGCTCGGCATGTGCATACCGTACGCACATTTTGAAAACATACACTAATTTACTACATATTTACACAATCGAATCTCCTTGTCGCACAAAGCTCTAAATTTATAGTTTTAGCGAGTAGTATGCTCCTTGTAGCGAGCAAAAAGTTACTGCGGAACAAACAACCAGCTCCGGAAGCTCATATTTTACAGGGATCTTTCTCCGTCTGCCTCGCCAAATCCATGCGGATTTTACTTAATTATCTTGTTACTCTAAAATACACTCGGGTTTGACTATGCATTTTAATTAGAAGAATTATTTGTAACACTACACGAGGATTAAGAAGGGACCGGTTTGAAATGCTAGATTCTCTGTTGCCTTTACCACTCTATACGTTTTTTGGACTTTATCGTAGGAATATCAACTCTGAAATCTATTTCTTAGGTTTATTTTAAAATATTATGTTCTTTTGTTCCAAAAATCAACTATCATCTTGTTTTCCATCTTCAAACTTTTTATTGTCACAAAATCGAACCCTTCTTGCAAAGTAGCCTAAATTATACTTCTACTAAGATGTGTATCCCATTACTAAATTTCATAAAATTCATTATTCCTTCCAATATACGTTCAATGCCGCGACAGAATCTATTTTCAACTAATAATTTGAGTTTAAGGCACGTAGTTTCCTCTAAGTTATTGTAATGGAATAGTAATAATCAAAGTACCCTACACAATATAAACGTCTGAATTATCATTCTTACGTCACAATACGTATAATTGCCAAAGAATACCAGCCATTATTGTCTCTACTTGATTGTTTGGTCAACGATATACTACTCGAAGATATTTTTCAGTTATTTTTTAGTTATTTTTTACGGAACCATGGTATAAGTGACCGCCAGTGTTATAACTAAAGTTTGATGCGTCCTTCTCTACCGACGTAGAAGTCTCGAAGATACCACTGCCGAGACTTTGGTTGTTGTTTCTTTTTTAAATAAAAAGTAAATTGGCAGATATTTTTTCTCCTTTTGGAAGCCATAATCTATTTTATGCTCTAAACTATCCTTAAAATCTTTTCACTCCTTTTCTGCTCTCTTAAATAATCTAATGCAACCAACTTCAGAAAATTGAATCTTAAATTTCTCGTAACTACAAAATTTGCAAATGTTTTTGAGATGCAAATAAATATTTCAAGTTACTCGTATTTCTATTTGATACTTCTAATTCACGACTTAACTTTCACAAGAAAAAGTTTCTAATTTCCTAATTGAACTTCCATCACGGACATTATGCTGCTCTATCGCATTGCCTAGTTGGTGTTTCCGACCGTTCTCTCTCCAACAGCTGTATGTTTTTAATTTGTTGCGTCTTACAAATTGACGCAACGCGTCTCCAAGCCCCATAAGGGGCGTTGAGCGCTTTGCGCTAGGGAGTGATCCTCCATGAACTTGCGCGGGAGTAATCCTCCATTACCTTTAAGTCGTGTCACGTGACGTCGCAATCAGTTGTCAAGAGGACCGCCAGGTAGCATCTCCGCGTACGCGCCTCCTGCTACGCGCTCCTGCGTCACTACACAGCAGCCAGAATTGGGAAGGAATAAGGATAGGAGTACGGTATAGGACATTTCACAGGGGTTGGTCTAGCCCTTGTGAAGCAGCCAAACTCGTTTTGTTGGAACAAATTTCACATGAGATTCGACGGGAATCGAACCCGGACCTCAGTTGTAAAAGGGTAGCGACTTCGCTATGTGCCACAAGCGCGACTGTATGTTCGGTTTTGTATGACAAATCTTAACTCCTATCGTCATTTTTCAATAACAATCTCCATAAATTATTTAAGTAATTGAAATATAAAATACACCACTATATATATATATATATATATATATATATATATATATATATATATATATATATATATATATTCCTATTTTATTTCATTTTTCTAAATAATACTTTCTCGTCGTAAAATAAGTATATCGCACAACGACTGTCTTCGTGCCTATTGCCGTCCATTGAACGTACACAGAAATGGTCACAATTCGTTTCCCTGATAACAAATTAATTCACTACATTAGCGTCTTGTGATGATACGTCTTTGATGAGACATCAAAATGGTATAAATATATTAGATGAAGTCTTCTCGCCTGATTATGCGGGAATCGTCCCAAACTGTTAATGAAAGATTGTATGTTATTGTTCCTGAAACGTGTTGAACACAAAAACATACATGCGAAAGAATATAAGGTTCGGAGCTTCTCGGTGCCCTCCTTCGAGCTCTGTCCCTAGGGCCTTAGAATGGTGATGTTCTCGATCGAATGTTCATAACGCGATCGGGTGCAGCCTGGGGGGTTGTTTACCATTGGTCATCTGCCCCTTCACCCCCCCCCCAGACCGTCCTTTCCCTGAGAGTTCTAACCCCTTGCTGACTGCCTTTGCAATGCTGGCCGACCGTCAGGCCTAAATAAACTCCATCGGCGTTTCTCTGCCCTACCCAGAGACAACCGTGAAGAAATTGTAAGTTATTTCCCAACATTTTTATATTATTTTAATTTTTTTGTTAGATTAGCAATAAAATTAAATGATATTCAGAATAGTTCTGAATAAATGTTAAAATTGTCTAGGGAATGTATGAGGTAGAATATTATCACTTTTGTTAATGAAAATTTGATAGGAAATCTCTTATTAAGAAGTTACACATGTAACAATTTTCATATGCCGTTTCTCATTATTAGGTAAGTTATTTTCCATTGAGGTTTGGCAGGTACACACAAAACAGTGTGAGATGATACATCAATCAATCGGGGTAGGGGAGGGACAGAGAAAAATTGCTCATATACAACTTCATAACATTCATTTCCCACTGTATATTCTTTGGCAAACATTGACTTACACCCTATTCTTTGATGATAATGATGATGTCGATAATTGTCATGTTGAAGAAGAATACATTTTTTTATTTATGTATATAACGTTAAAAAGTGTAAAAAATACTGTATGTGATGTACTATGGGGAGAAGTGAAATGAAACTAGAACCACATTAGTAGGAACTCTCTCCAGAACTCCTTCAGGAGAGAACATGTCACTTTAGAGTTGTGATCATTCTGTTCTCGCTGTCCTTCAGATGCTCTCTGGTACTTCGCAGCCATCAAATACGTCTGCGCCATCCGTAAGCCTCTTATAGCATAAACATCTCTTTCCACCCTAAAAATACCCACTCGCCTGCATGTCGTCCACTTGCGTCGCTTTCGCGAACATCCACTTACTCCCGGCGATCTCCTCTCCACAGATCGTTCTTTTTCATTCCATTTTCTCTGGCTGCCGTCTTCTCACCCCCCCCACTCGTGCTACGTGCTTCTCTCGACCTCCCGACCTATATTTACCTGTAGTACTGAACAAATTATGTCGGGACCTCTCGCTAGTAATAAAACTTACATTACCGTTATGTACAAGAATACCAAAATTTCGTTACATTCCAATATTAAGGTTGTGAAAATAAAGTTTCACAACCTTACCATACGTGTTTTTTTAATCGTGTTTCATTTTCGTAAAAAGTGCATTTAGATACGTCCAGTTTGTTTTGTTGTTATTGTATACAATTTTCTCACATATTAAAACTTGCAAGTCTATTCTCACTAACAAATACTTTAACCATAAATTTTAAAATAGCTCAGAAGAATAAAGAGGAATTTGATGTTATAAGTTGTGTACGTTCTGGTAAAATTTCTTAGAACAATTTTGATATCTCTCTCTTGATTGATAATTAGTGTATTATGATATATTAAATTTAAGTACAAATAACTCCGAGGCACCGATAAGAAGCACAATCAATACAATAACAATTAAAATTGCACACGAGGACAACTTCATCCGAATAATTTAGTTACTTTGAAGGAAGAATTTTCCTGAAAAAATTCCCGTGATTCTTTAATTTGTATGTAATTTAAATGAATTCGTTAGGAAAATATACAAGCGTGATATTCTCAAAAATAAGCAAACGTTCATTCTTATGCCAGTCACACAATGCATCAAAGAATTGATAGTCGCCGCTATATATTAATTAAAAGGTCTAATACTACATAATTCATATTTTATACAAAATAAAACGTGAATTATACACACTAGTGCAATAAATACATAATTTTTAAATAAAAATCTCATATATATTTCCCTCATATTTTACGTTGATTATTGTGAAGTGACCTCTCGAATCGACCTTTTGACCTTTGCGTGTCACGTTCAGAAAACAGGTGATCAAACGACGCCCTGTGTCTAGTGTGGTGTAGCTAGATGTAAACCGACGTGATAGGGTGACTCTCTAGCGTGGCATGTCACGGGGCGTGGCGTGGCGTGGCGTGGCGTGGCGCAACGCGACGAGACCCGGTCCGACGAGTCACTTTGCTTGTGATGTGGTGAGACTCGGTGTGATTCGGGGTGAGGCAGTGCGATAAAGTAAGGTAAACAGGCGTGATGAGATGCGATGCAATGTGGCGTTTCGTTGATTGGCACTGTGCGAGAAGTTGCATGGGTTGCTCGGGAGCGGCGCAATATGTAACATACTATTTAAATTTATTGGTTGTATTCCATAGATAAAAATAATACTTATTTACTTACTTTTCATGTGCATTTTGATTGCTTTTTGTATGGAGGGTGCTAACGATGAACATTGACTATGGCAGGGCTACTCTATTCGTATCTTCCGGCCCTTCGTGGCCCACTGCAGAGCGGAGCGTACCACTCGCTTTTCACTAGACTGGAGCCGATCGACCGGAGCGCGCCTCGTATCTCCCCCCTCCTGGTGGGCGGACTCGACAGGCAAGGGGCCACCAGGTTGCCAGTGGATATGCACTGGGCAAGGGCGCTCCAAGCAGACCGTTCATAGAGTCCCTAGATACAGAGAGTAGGGCAGCCTCAACGCCCGCCGCCATTTAATATCCTTTCACTCGAATTCCCCGCCAGGCAGCATTCACAAGTTACGTAGGAATGTGAGAAATCGGACGCATTATGAAGAATTTCGGGTATATTATCACTAGTTTTTGGTAGATTGGTGGTTTGTAACTCACCTACAATACCGGTTAGTTCAACTGGATATAAAATGGCGGCGCCGATGGCGCAAAGGAATGCGCTACTCTCTGTATCCAGGGACTCTAACCGTTCACTCGAGCAGCCCTGGCTCATGGTGTGGTGCGGAGCGGTGCAAGGACGGGGGGGGGGGGGCGAGATGGCGTGGCGAGATGCGATGACACGCGCGCCATGTGGCTTGCCACGCCGTGGCACTGCAGTCCGTTGGCGCATGGCTGTGACGCGGCGTGACGTAAGGCGAGGTTGTGCTGGTCGGTGTGTGCCTATCACTGGAGATCACTCCGCCTCGCTAGAAGGGCCAACTCGTGAGGGGTGGCTCAGGGCATCAACTGATGTCACTGCACGTGTTTCTGACCGGGAGGTCCTAGGTTCGAGTTCCTACGATGGCAAGATTTTTGACACCAGCCAGATAGCTAGGTCGAGTTATGTCGCTGTCTGGAGAATTCTAGCGACCGGCTGCTCTGATCGGTAGTTTTCTGTGGTTTCTTCGATCAATACTAGACGAATGCCAAAGCAGTACCATACCAAACGGATCATGGACCGCGCGCAATCTTTCTTTGCCCTATCCTTACATCTTACACACATTTACACTTTCCAGCACTTCACTACCGCACGTGCCGGAAGTTCGGTCAGGACCTTAGAGTTTGTCCCGGCTGGGGCAATGCCTTGCTGGCGGGAGATAGCTGGTTGGGGAAAATGCAGTTCCGGTTTTAAACCTAGCGGACGGTAGGTCGTTGCCGTATCTCACCATCCAGCGGGACAAGATCACCCTCATGCAAAAACATGCACAGCACTTACGGAACTAAAGAAGCTTACGGGGCCTTGGCAGTTAACGCGTCCGGAATCACTAATGATCAATCAATTAATCAAGAAGGGCCAACTCCAAAGGCACAACAATGCAGGAAATCGATAGCAGGTCAAAGTTCAATAAAAATGATATTTATTCGAGATCGTCTAGTGAATGGTGCATACTTACAGAGTATTTGGTCCTAAAGTTTAACTTTTTCCACATCAGCCTGGAAATGTATCGGAAGTACTTTCCGAAGTAATACCGAAAGTACAATTGGAAAAAAAATGCATATAACCCGAACTGAAAAATATGTGGTAGGTTCTCGAGGTCTTTGTAAATTACTATTTTCTCTTGTTATCGCGAGATAGTGACATAGACGTATTTCCTCTCTGGTGATTTTTTCTTCCGGAGGCTTTTTCCAGCTTCAGGGGATACCGATTTCAACTATCCGCGGCGGGCACCCACTTTGTCCCTCATGAGGACACACATTAGCCTTTTAAACTAGACACTGACACTTCTGCCCCTTACTCCCTCCTCCACCTTTCCCTCCCTTCCCCCTTCCCCCTCACCACTGGGCTCATTTTTAGGATTGGTTGGTTAGTGATTCCGGGCGTGTCAATAGCTTAGGCCATTAGTTCCGTAAGTGTAAAGCATGTTTTTCCTCGGGAGGTGGCGGTGGTCTTCCCCGCTGGATGGATCCGGCGACGACCTACCGTTCGTTAACAGGGTATTCCCTAACAAGGTATCTCCCACCAGGGGAACCACCCCAGCCGGGACAAGTTCTAAGTACCCGACCGGTCTCCCGGCATGTGTGGTAGTGTAGTGCATGTTAGTGTAAGTGTGTGTGGGTGTGTGTGTAAGGGGTGAGGATAGGACAAGGAAGAGGAAGAAAAGATCGAACGCGGTCCATGTGCCGATTTTTTAGGGTACTGCTCCGGCATTGGCCTGGTGTTAATCGGAGAAATCACGGAAAACTACCGATCAGAGCAGCCGTCCGCTAGAATTCTTCTCCAGAGAGCGACTGAATTTGACTCCCCTGCTCTGTCCACCACCCCCTCCTCCCCTCCGCGTCCCTCACCCGCCGCACCCGGCGCCTTCGCCGCGCTAACAATGGCCGTAGATGTAGTGACGGGATGTCTTCCGCCGGTGCTGAATCTCATGTTAAGATAATTACATATCAAACCGCGCGCCCGCCGCGGAACCGCCTCCGCGCGCGCCCCGCCCCGCCCCGACGACGCCGCAGACGCCGCCGACGCCGGAGCCGAGGCCTGCGAACAAAGCGCCGCGCTGAATGGGTGATTAGACGACCCCGCGGGCTGCGCGCGGCGAGGTCCACAATGGCGGGCCGCTGCCCTTCCCCGCTCCGCCCTCCCGACCCACCCCGCGCCGGACCAGCTCGCCTCTTCGCACAACTTCACCTTAGCCCCGCTTATAGAAGAAATTTCCTGAGAGTGACCGGGAGCGATAGCACAGTGCATCAGATGGTGTCACTGCAGCGCCTTTGACCGGGAGGTCCTTGGTTCGAGTCCTGACGGCGGCAGGATTTTCGACACTAGCTTTTTCAGCTAGGTCGAATTCAGTCGCAGTCTGGAGGAGAATTCTAGCGACCGGCTGCTCTGACCGGTAGTTTTCCGTGGTTTCTCCCATCTACACCAGGCGAATATCGGAGCAGTACCCTAACAAACGGGCCACGGACCGCGCGCGAACTTTCCTTCCTCTTCCTCGACCTATCCTCTCCCCTTACACACACACACTTACTTTAACAAGCACTACACAACCACATATTCCGCGAGACCGTTCGGGAGCTTAGAGATTGTCCTGGTTTGAAAGGGTTTCTTCAACCTCCGTGAGTTGTCGCTAAAAGTAGAGGTTTACCGTTAAGCTGTCAACACTTTTCTTACACACAGTTCTCTCATCATTGGAGTTGAATCTCCTTCAAGTCTTCATGGAACATGAGGAGTAAAAGGTTTTTGTTCCAAAAAAATACAAAAAACTTTGCGTCCATTATTAACATATATAACATTTCTGCGAGACGTCATTTGTTTTGTAACGTCTCGTCACGCGAGACGTGTTTGTCCCCGCCCGCATACATGAGAAGACAGTCGAAGGCATTGGAGACCGGCTCTCAAACTCTCCGCCGACTAGCTCGCAACGTGTAAATGATGCTTGAGCCACTGGAGACGAGCTCCAGTGTTGGCTTTCTCGCGGTGCGTTTCCGTGTATGTAGCTCGGCTGTGGGCAAACAAAAGCCCCTCTCCGAGACCGAATTCACCGGAAGACTAAAGAGGTAGTCTGTAGGAGAAGTACTCCAATTAGGAGTACTATTATGTGTTCTGTGCGGAGGTCCATTATCTTGAATTTCATCCTCCGCTAACGACGGAGTTCCCCGAAGGCTCTCTACACATCACGGAAGGAAACACGATAAACATGGCCGACCGCGGGTTTCTCGGTAGTGAAATGAAGACATTCTGCGCATTTACTACTGTATCTTTTCTCAATTTTTTTCAGTCCAATTACTCGCACGGTATTAAAAATAAAAATTGCGTGCGTCCTATACAAAAGCCTACGTAACATTGTTAGAAAGCAAAATTCCTGCGATACATTTGAATTTATTTATTCCCAGGATACTTCTACCATTGCACCTGCATGAGTACGTATAGGCAACGTAAAAGAAACGCAGTTTTCTTTTTTCATACCTGAATTAGTACTGTTTCAGAATCTCTTTAATTTTCGGAAGCGTTTTTCTTTTGATTTCCAATCCAAGCTGAGCCACTTCACTTTTTTGTTTGTCTTGTTTCTGGAATTTTGTCTGCAAAGATGCAGTATTTTACTCTAATTTTCTCTTTTGGTACTTTTCTGCCCGTAAGCCCCTTTGAACGGTAGTTGATTCAATCGTTTCCTTCGGTGAGGTGTTTTGGTTTCAAGACGTTCAATTTGGACATATCGGAGTCACTTATATATATCCACTGATATTTCGATAGCATAATCGACTCTGTTATTTGAGTAAAAAGGATTTGATTTTCCCAGTGTCGAACAAGTGACGTCCCATTGATCTTTTTTACAAGACGTAAAATTATCAGTTAATATACAGGCATATAGTATGGGCATTTTCATTGTGAAAGTCGAAAGCATCCCACTGTAACTGGGCATTGTTATCGCCCGGTCGTCGATGCCAGCGAGGGAGATGGTAGCGCCAGGCGCCTCTGTTTACGCGAGCGTGGGTGGCCGGGAGCGGAGGGCCCTCGCTGCCTGTGCGGGTTGTTGGGTGGCTTGCGGCGTGTGGTGGCTGCCCTCTCGAGATGCTGTCGATCGGCGTCGCTATCGTGCTCGAGGGCTCTCGCCTCGCCCCCCTCCCCTCCCCCATCCCCACCCCGCGCACACGGCGCTGCCGCGCAGTCTCTCCGCATCCGCGCGGTCATCCCTTCACAAGCCCCTGCCCCGTCGCCTCCCTCTCGACGCTCTTCTCCGTCGGTGGTTGGTTGGTTGGTACTGATTCCGGGCACGTCAACTACTGGGGGCATTAGTCCCGTAACTGTAGCGTATGTTTTCCATTGGGATGTGGCGGTGAACTTCCCCCGCTGGATGGCAAGATTGGCGCGGAACTACTGTCGGTACTTTCCTTAACCAGGCACTTCCCACCATCGGGGCATCGCCCCAGCTGGGACAAGCTCTAAGCTCCCGATCGGTCTCCCGGAATATGTGGTAGTGTAGTGCATGTTAGTGTAAGTGTGTGTGTGTAAGGGGAGAGACAAGGAAGAGGAAGGAAAGATCGTGCGCGATCCGTGACCGGTTTGTTAGGGTCTACTCCAGCATTTGCCTGGTGTTGATCGGAGAAATCACGGAAAACTACCGATCAGAGCAGTCGGCCTCTAGAATTCAGACAGCCAGCGACTGAATTCGACCTAGCTGACAAGCTTGTGTCGAAAACCTTGCCACTGTCAAGAGTCCATACTAGGTCCTCCCGGTCAGAGGCACTGCAGTGACGTCAGTTGATGCTCTGAGCCACCTCTCCCAGTCTTTCTCGACGTCTCTACACTCCCCATCGTTCATATTCTCGTCGTATCTACCCCAACCGTCACCACTTTCCCTTTTGTCTCTACACCCGCCGCGCCGTCCTCGCCCTTGCATTTCCTTTCCACCCGCCGCCTCTGTCGCACTGCTCCACATTGCCTCCTTCCTCACCGCCGCTTCCGCTACAGGTCGATGCTGCTGTCGATGTCCCCAACGCTGCCTTCCCCGTCGTCGTTGCCCCCGTCTTCGCCGCCTCCGCATCCTTCACCCTTGACACATCCTTCAAGGTCGCAGCCATTTCCGCTGCCTCATTTACCATAAGTTAACCCTCGCCACCTTCGGCCCTGTCGCCACAGACTGCGCAGACTCCATCGCCGCCACCCCCCACCATATTTGTCCTGACCGTCGCGGTTCCTGTGGTTGTCTTCATCACCGTCACCATCGTTTCCGTCACCATCGTTTCCGTCATCACCGCTTCCGTCACCATTGCCTCCTTTACAACCCTCTGCTCACCAGCGCTTCCCTTCCCATCAACGCGTCCCTCAGCATTGCGCATGTCATCACTGCTTCCGGCACCGCTGATTCCGTCATCAGCGCATCTGACGCCACCACAACCATCATCACCAACGCCCCCGGCACCACCATCTTTGTCAGCAGGCTCTGTCACTAACTGCTCGGTCACCGTTGCCTCCTTCAGGATCTCTCACCGTCTCCTCCGTTACTGATGACTCTGTTGCCTTCGATCCCTTCGGCCACGCCCCTCTCATCACCACCACCCCGTTCTCCAAGGTCTCGCCTAGACCTCCCCCACCGATGCTCTCACCCTCACCACCATCCGAACGGTTTCTTCTCCTCTCACCCCGTGCATCAACTGATGTCACTACAGCGCCTCTGACCGGGAGGGTCTAGGTTCCAGGATTTTCGACACTAGCTTTTCAGCTAGGTTAAATTCAGTCGCTGTCTGGAGGAGAATTGTAGCGGCCGGCTGCTCTGATCGGTATTTTCCGTGTTTTTTCCGATCAACACCAGGTGAATGCCGGAGCAGCACCCTAACAAACGGGCCACGGACCACGCGCTATCTTTCCTTTCTCTTCCTTGTCCTATCCTCTCCACTTACACACACACTAACATGCACTACACTACCACATATTCCGGAAGACCGGTCGGGAGCTTAGAGCTTGTCCCGACTGGGGCGGTGCCCCGCTGGTGGGAGAGTCCTGGTAAGGGAAAAAACTCGCTAGCTGACGGTAGGTCGGCGGCGGATCTCGCCATCCAGCGGGAAAAGATCACCGATATCTCCCGAGAAAAAAACATGCACTACACTTACGGGACTAATGACCAAAGCCGTTGACAGGCCCGGAAACACGAAAAATCAATCAATCAAAAAATGCTCGTACCCCGCCGGTGTCTCCATCCCCGCAGCCACCACCGTTGTCCCCACCACCGCCTAAAAGTCGACTCCATCCGTCTCGCTCATAAGCAACTTCAACGTCGCCGTCGCTATATCTCACCTATCTTTTCCTCGCCAAAATCTCTCTCATTATTTTTCCCACCTCCCGCCTCTGTTGCCTGTATCCCGTCGCCCAGACGACGATGTGATGTCGCCGTTCTCAGTATAATGCTCCACTGCGCCGGTTGCTGTCATTTCCCTGAGATCATGCTCTCCGCGATCTTGTGCATCTTTGTTCAACGTATTTTACCTCGAATCTCTGTTGATAGGTGTGCACAAGTTTGTAAAGACTACACTATTTTCGTCAGAGTAACGGCACAAGTATTCCTCAATAACCCTTTTGATGTTGTTGCAATATATTAACTTCAATGTCAAAATTGTGAATGAAGAAAATATTTTCCTTTTAAATTAACAAGGTTTTTTGTTTCATTAGTAAAGTTAAATAATATCCGGACTTCGCGATATAACTACCATAGCATTAGAGTACTGCCTACGTTTTAAATGCAAATAAATGGGATTGTAGTCGATGTTTGTTTATTTTTGCCTTCTCGATGATGCCTGGAGTGTTGCAGTATGATATGGAATGAAGTAGTTAGGTATTGTCGCAATTTCCTACTGTTTTTTTTATTCACCGTCTCCTCTGAGTATGTAATCTGTAAGTATCGGTCAATTATCTAAGTATACTGAGTTACGGAAGACATACACTGTCAAATATTTTTAAATTAAATATTTCTAGATTTCATTGAATTATCCATTAATTTGCAAGCAATATTATACTTTGCATTCTTCTTCTGTAATTCATACGGGGAATTGACAGTCATTTCCTCTTCACAACACAAATGCTACAGTAATTGGCTCCAACAATTACGCTACTCCTACGTGTACAAGGAGGCTTTGTAGAATGGAGGCTTTAGAGAATCCGAGGGCGTAACTTGACGTCTGGGTCTGCGGATCCGTTAGCACCTCCTCTTACATCGTTAGCTCTGCAGCCCACGTCAGCTCAAACACACACACACGCAACTCAACCCCAGCGCTGTAGCCCCCCCACCCCCCACCCCAGCTCGCGATGGCGCGCACCCCTAAATATTTCAGCGAGCGAGGCACTCCCGGTAGAAGACGCGCCCCTAATGTGCCACTCCCCGCCCCGGAGGGCGGCAAGCGTGTTTTATGGAGATGGGGCGCCCCTCCCTCCCCCCGCTGCCCAAGACGTTTGCTTCTCCCCCGAGATCCCGTCGATACCACCGCCCCTGCCGCTCCCACGGCCCCGTCAGGCTTTCAAATATCGCCGTTGCCACGCCGTATCCTCCGTCTGCGCTTCCCCCTACCCCGTCGACCAATTATCCTCAACGTCCCCGACGCTCCCAAATCATCCCCCTCACCTACCCCGCCCTCCCGTATTAGCCTCGCCATTGCCTCCCCTAGCGCGCGACGTCAAAGTTCCTTCCACCCTCAACGCTTCTGTCGCCACCCACGTTGCCCCTCCCGTCACTTCCGTGCTATCCACGTTGCCCCCGACTGCCCTACACCTCCCACGACCCCGCCGCCGCAAGATAGCAACGACAATCACGACACTTCGGACGCTCGCACAGCCGGCACCTACACCCACAACCAGCCCTACCAGACCCCTGTGTTCCTTTCGCCCCCAAGCACCGTACGCCGCCATCACATTCACCGCCATCCCAGTCCTCCCTATCATCCATTCTGCCCTCACCGCATCGTCGTCACTTCGCCCCGCACCCCGCCACCAACGCACTCCGTGCCCCACCCCACGTCCCCATGGCCCCGCCAGCGCAGTCGCCTCCACCTTTGTCGATAATCCGCATACTTCTTCATCTATATCCGCTCCCGCATCCCTCGCTGCCCTATCTGCACCAGGCGACCTCGTCTCTCCCCGACGCCCTTCGCCCCGGCTGCTCGGATGTCTTCGATACCCTTCCCCAATAACCTTTTCTCTTCCTTCAGCTGTTGTCTGAGGATACTTCTAGCGACCCGCTGCTTTGATCTGTAGTTTTTCGTGGTTTCTCTGATCAACAGCAGGCAAATGCCGGAGCAGTACCCTAACAAACCGGCCACGGACCGCGCACGATCTTTCCTTCCTCATCCCTCTCCTATCATCCCTCCTTAAAGACACATTTACACTTACATTCCCTATACTATCACAGATGTCGGCAGACCAATCGGGAGCTTAAAGCTTGTCTCGACTGAGATGATTCCCCGCTTGTGGAAGATATCTCGTTGGGGAAAATCCAGCATGCTGAAAAATAGGTCGGCGCTGGATCCCCCAATCAATCAGGGGAAGAACATCATCACCTTCCACTATAAACATGTCACTTATTGATTGATTGATTGATTGATTTGTTCGTGTTTCCGGGCGCGTCATCTACTTTGGTCATTAGTCCCGTTAGTGTAGTGCAAGTTTTTTCTCGGGAGATGGCAGTGATCTTCTTGCTAGATGGCGAGATCCGGCGTCGGCTAGTGGGGTTTCCCCTAACCAGGACTCTCCCACCAGCGGGGCACCGCCCCAGCTCTAAGCTTCCGATCGGTCTCCCGGAATATGTGGTAGTGTAGTGTGTGTTAGTGTGTGTGTGTGTGTGTGTGTGTGTGTATGTAAGGAGAGAGGATAGGACAAAGAAGTGGAAGGAAAGATAGCGCGCGGTCCGTGGCCAGCTTGGTAGGGTACTGCATTCGCCTGGTGTTGATCGGAGAAACCACGGAAAACTACTGATGAGTGCAGCCGGCCGCAAGAATTCTCCTCCAGGCAGCGACTGAATTCGACCTAGCTGACAAGCTAGTGTCGATAATCGTTCCGCCGTGGGTAGTGAGAACCTGGTACCTCCCGGTCAGAGGCGCTGCAGTGACATCACTTGATGCACTGAGCTACCTCTCCCAGCATACTAAACTTGGGGGATTATTGACCAAAGCAGTAGTCACTTCACATATTCCCCTACCCGTCTGTACCACTACCGATGCTCCCGACACCCCTTGACATCCCCGACCACCCACCCCCGACGCAGTTCCCCGCCCTCGCCTCCCCTCCCGCTGCCGGCGCCAGCCAGCCCTCCGCCGCCAAAGGGAAACGAAATTTGATCGAAGCCTTTCCCGTCGCTCGGCGCGGCGGTGCATCGCGCGCGGATCACGAGGGCGGACCGCGCGCCCACGGACTGAGGCCCCGCGACTCCACGCCCCCCGCGGGCGGGCCTGGTTGGCCTCAGGTCGGCGGGAGAACAGCCCGCGGTGAGAGGAAGTGCATTGCCGAGGCGGCCGACGAACGTGAGGCCGGTTGGAATGGCTTAGACGGAGAATTGATTACATGATTGATTGATTTTAGTGATTCTGGGCGCGTCAACTACTGAGGTCATTAGTCATAAGTGTAGTGCATGTTTTCTATCGGGAGAGGCGGTGATCATTGACGTTCTTCAATTAATATGTAATTCATCAATTAATATGTGGGAAATAAATATATTCATGTCGGGTACCATTGCATACAAATAAAAATGTGGCATTTAGTTGATACGTATTTTATTTCAAATTAGCTCTTACGTTAAAGTAGGCATATAATATGATTTTGTTATTTTTTCTTTAACAAACTGAGTTATATATAATATATTTCCTGACTAAAAATACAAATGAAATTTGTTGTAGTTATAATTCCAAAAGTTTATAATTTTATATTTGTTCAAGTATCGATTTTATATAGTATTGTCACATTTATTTATGGAAGTGTTCCCAGTGTATGGCAATAATTTATTTTTTCTTTCTTGTTTAACAAAATAACATTTCCAAAGGTTAAATGGAACAATTTCCCTTTTCATTTTATGCCAATTCTCCCGCTAAATAACAGATTCGCGTCCCTCTCTGCTTTCATTTACCCATTTTGAACCGAAGGAAAAAATCTCATGTGGCGAGTTCGTGCTCGCCGTTGTGCAAGCCCCGTTTAGGTACCAACGGCGCCCAGCCTTCTTTTCCTGGCCGTGTTTGTCTTGCAGCGAGTCCGCCACTTTGGAGCCGCGCTCTACACCCAACTCCGTTCCCACCCCTCTCCCTCCCGTCTCAATAAACTACTGCCCCTTAGCATAGCTTCGCAGACTCCCCTCCCAGCAGCTCCGGCATGTTCGGAAGGGTTGTCTCGGCGGAAGTTGGCAGTTCGCAAGCAGATAAGTGTTACTTCGTTTATGCAAAATATACTGCTGCTCCCGAGTTGAGAGAACTAGTTCCCGTTCTTGATGCGAAAACTCGGCATCCGAGCACGCACACGAAGCGCCCGAGCAGCCACCGCCCTTGCCCTCGCCATCGGCTTCGCATTCGCCTTTGCCATCCCCTTCGCCATCGCCCCTCCTCTCGCCTTCTCCATCGCCATGGCCCTCGCCCTTGCCATGGCCTTCACCCTCTCCCTTGCACTACCCCTCCCCTTCGCCTTCTCACTCGCCTTCGCCCTCGCCTTCGCTCTCGCCTTCGCCTTCGCCCTCGCCCTCGCCTTCGCCTTCGCCCTCGCCCTCGCCCTCGCCTTCGCCTTCGCCCTCGCCTTCGCCCTCGCCTTCGCCCTCGCCCTCGCCTTCGCCCTCGCCCTCGCCTTCGCCTTTGCCTTCATCCTCGCCTTCGCCCTCGCCTTCGCCCTCGCCTTCACCCTTGCCCTCGCCATCGGCTTCGCATTCGCCTTTGCCATCCCCTTCGCCATCGCCCCTCCTCTCGCCTTCTCCATCGCCATGGCCCTCGCCCTTGCCATGGCCTTCACCCTCTCCCTTGCACTACCCCTCCCCTTCGCCTTCTCACTCGCCTTCGCCCTCGCCTTCGCTCTCGCCTTCGCCTTCGCCCTCGCCCTCGCCTTCGCCTTCGCCCTCGCCCTCGCCCTCGCCTTCGCCTTCGCCCTCGCCTTCGCCCTCGCCTTCGCCCTCGCCCTCGCCTTCGCCCTCGCCCTCGCCTTCGCCTTTGCCTTCATCCTCGCCTTCGCCCTCGCCTTCGCCCTCGCCTTCACCCTTGCCCTCGCCATCGGCTTCGCATTCGCCTTTGCCATCCCCTTCGCCATCGCCCCTCCTCTCGCCTTCTCCATCGCCATGGCCCTCGCTTTTGCCATGGCCTTCACCCTCTCCCTTGCACTACCCTTCCCCCTCGCCATCGCCCTCGCCTTCGCCATCGCCCTTCCTCTCGCCTTCGCCATTGCTATTGCCTTCGCCGTCGCCTTCGAGATCGCCCTTGCCTTCGCCATCGCCATACCTCTCACCATCGCCGACATCTCCATTGCCATCGCCCTTCCTCTCGCCTTCGCCCTCGCCCTCATCCTCGACCTCACCCTCACCCTCACCCTCGCCCTCACCCTTACCATTGTCGTTGTCATTTCCATCGTCATCGACACCGCCATCGCCTTCACCTTCGCCTTTGCCTTCTCCATCGTCATCGACATCGTCCTTCCATCCTTTGCCATAGCCATCATCTTCATCGCCCACAACCTCGCTCTCGCCATCAATCCAACACTAAGCAAAGCCCATGCCATCTCCCTCATCTTCGCTCTCGCCCTCGCCTTCGTCATCGCCTTCGCCATCTCGTCCGCCATCTCCATCGTTGTTGCTTTCACCATCGCACATCCTCTCGCCATCGCTGGCATCTCCATCGCCATCGCCCGTCCTGTCGCCTTCGCCTTCGCCATCGCTTTTGCCATTGCCATTGCCATTTCCATCATCACCGCCATCGTCATCGTCATCGGCACCGCCTTCGTCTTCGTCATCGTCATCGTCATCGTCATCGCCTTTGCCTTCGCCATAGCCGTCATCTTCACTGCCCTCGCCCTCGCCCTCGCCTTCGCCATCGACCTAGGCAACGCTCACGCAGTCTCCCTCACCCTAGCACTTACACTCACCCTCACCTTCGTCCCCGCCCTCGCCATCGTCATCGCCATCGCCCGCGCCCTCGCTTCAATCCCTTCAATCTCGCCCTGTCGGTTGCTCACGCCGTGCCTCGCGTCTAGGGAGCGCGATCTGCGAACTCTGGTGTCATTCGCAGGATAGTAGGACAAATATTCAAAAACGCATGAATATCGTACACAGAAACGTCGATTGACTCAACAAATTGTAATTACCTCAGAAAAAACATTCTCTCGTTTTAATTACATGTTTTTTATTCTCGAGAACCACTCACTTTTTATTCATTTCTTTTTCCGCTTCTTCTCCCACTGTACAGGGCCAATGTTGGCGACTGTAATGACGACTACGATGGTGATAACTCTGTTCGGAACCGTGGTGGCACTTTGGTGGCCACCGTAGTGGTCACCATGGGGGTCAGCGTGTTGATAGCCACTATGGTGGGGGGGGACATTGTGGTGGCTACTGTAATAGTAACGTGGGAGGCAAATGCGGCGGCAAAGGCGGTGGTAATGGCAACAGCGCCGCGCGCAAAGACGCAAAGCCGACAAGTTTATACTGCGCGTAAAAGTTGATCGAGTTTTCCAATAAGACGGCTGCTCGCTGCAGCTGCATGTGGCACAACGTGTGCGCCGGTTTTTGCTACGACTTACCCCCCCTCGCGCAATCTAACGCCACGTTGACCTCTTTGCGCCAAGTGCTTCGGGCGAGAGGAAAGTAAGCGGTTAGGTGGATGAGTAATAGGTATTTACTGGAAGCGGTGAACAGAACGTTGGACAGAGTTTGTTGGATCCATGACTAAGTGTGGACGTGTTTTCGATAACATATGGAATACATCTCGTAAATCAAAAAAAGGTATTATTAGTTTGAATTCTAGTGTGTTACTATCTTACACGAAGTATGGTCTTAATTCTTATTGCGGGAATGAGGGCTGAAACAAATTACTTTGAATCTTATTTAGTCATATTATTCAGCGTTCATTTCTAAATTGTTCATAAAGTATGAATTTTCAGATTTGTGTCCCCAATTATTGGCTATAAATACGGCTTGAGACAGAGATGATAAGTAACTACAAATTCCCAACTTCGTAATATAAAAACAGAACAAATACTACGAAGTATATAAATAATAGTGCTAACTTACAACTTTTCATCCACAAAAATTTGTACTGTGCAATTAATACTCTTTCTGGAGGATAATTGTAATGGTCAGCTGCTCTGACGGATAGTTTTTCGTGGTTAATTTGACCAATATCATGCAAATCCAAAGCAGTACGCTAAGAAAAGGCCACAGACCGTACGCAATCTTTCTTTACTCTTCCATTTCCTCTTTTTGCTCTTATTCAGACACACACACACACACACACGCACAGACACACATATTCACACTTACTTGCACTTTACTACCACACATGCCAGGAGACTTGTAGATATACCTAAATTTGAAGCATGCCTATTTTTGTAGTTTGCAATTAAATACGATTTTGAAGAGAGTTGATTGAAATGTTTAACTGACGAATGTGCTGACACATTTTTTTTATAATTTTGTCATTCAGTATAAACTAAGCAGATCAAGAATAAATTATTATAAATTATATTAGTATTATAAAATTATATTATTATTATAAAATTATTGTTATTATAATAAAACTGTACTATTATTATTATTATTATTATTATTATTATTATTATTATTATTATTATTATTATTATTATTATTATTATTATTATTATTATTATTATTATTATAAATCACTAATCAAAATATATCTGATAAGAAATATATGTGAATATTTGCACATTCGTCCATTTATTTACATTTTTTAAAAGAATATTTTGATGAGTCTGGTCTACAACAGACATTAATTTATGAAGCAATGAAGTGCTTATATTTCTTTGAAAACTGTCTAAAACCATAGTTTTTTCATTATTTTCAAAAGAAAGTCAATAATTAGAGGAAATTGAGGTATGAAACTCTATTACGTAATTAAATGACTTTATGAATGCTAGAGAAATATAGTAATTGAATTAACTCCAATAGAGTTGTTCTTGGAATTTCACCATCACAAGTCCATAAGACAAGCATCCTCATTTCTCATGGAGAATGTTTCTCATGGCAAGAGTGTCTAATGAAGTGGTTTACTGTCCCAAGTCCCAGGAAGACGTAGCAACAGGCTGACCTCTAATGAGCTTACTCGATGTCTAACCGATATATTTACTTGCGCACCTATTACAGAAGCCGCTAAAACTCACTTATAAGTCGCTCTGTTGCCAAAACTTGCCACCCTTCTGAAAATACCGCAATGGAAGTTGCTTGCTTCTTAGTATGTGGAATCAAGAGCTCTTGTTATATTCTCTCCTGCAAGTGCTCTATTGCAACTAAAATGGGTATGGACGTTCGTGGGTTGCACAGAAACATTGATGATCGCCATAAATATTTCGTTGTGAACGACTTTTGTTGTGCCCAAAAATCCTTTTTGTCTCTTTAGCACATTGTATAGTGTTTAAAGATTTCAATTAGCTCTTTTAGTGTACCACCTTTTTGGGATGACTGATGTTTAAATACAGGTTTGACGAATGGAACATACAAGTTGGATGAAAAATATTAATCAAAAATGGATGTTAAAATGAAATTAGTTTCTTCCTTAAACTTCGAATGTACGGAATATTTGGAATATAATCAATAAATTTCAATGAGAAATACCTGAGAACCAGAGTAAATAAATATTTTCTGTTAAAGTTTGACACAGTTGCATTTTTTGTATTTAGCATAAAATGCATTATTTCATAATTACTTATATTATTTTACTATTATTATATTATTATTATTATCATTATTATTATTATTATTGTTATATTCTTAGCTGTGAGCAGTTATCACCACTAAGTCACCCCCACCAGCAGCTTTAAAATGTAATAAAATAATTATTAATGTAAAGTACCATTAACCGGAATTCATATATCACTTTTAGTGTAAATATATTAATTTTTAAAAATTATATTATTTAATATCTTGTCTTCAAATATATTAGAGAAGTATATTGAGAAAAATAAGCATACAGATATAATAGCATAAAATGATAAAAACATCAAAATGTAATTTTCTTCTTATAAGCTAATGCAGATTACTACTTTGAACTACATTTTATTAATTCACAATGTTTAAATATATTATCGTCATTTTTTATCAAATGATCTTTTATTTTCGAAAATATTGAGTATGAATCTTTGTGATCCTACAATAAATTGCACAAAATAAAATATTATTTTACAATATCTTTTTCCCTTCCATGAATGAACCAAACGCTTCTTTTTCTCACATTTAAATTCAATTCATTCATGTAAATAAACTAGCCCAGTATTAATATCCCTCAATTCCTTAATATCAAAAGCCGCTGGGATAAAATATCCTTAACCCAGATGTGGAGTACATTAAGGCAAATCAACTTCATTAAATTCACAGCATCCCCCCGTCTCCTTGGACGAGGTAGAAAACGGCGCCCCGCCACCGTCCGGGGCCGACGGCATCTTATAACGAGTTGGAAATTCCTCAGCGCAACATTCAATTTAACGGGAGGAGGCGCAATTCCCAAGTTCCACCGAGAGTATTAAAAATCATTCGTTTCTTACCGCCAAATTAATATTTTCTTCGACGATGTTTGCCGACGGGGGCCTGCTCCCTCCGATCTCTCCCCCTACTCCACCTCCTCCCGCCCCTCCCCCTCCTACTTCCATTTCCCCTACTCTTCCTTGACCTGCCCCTTTCACCACCGTGTTCCCTCGCTACATTTCCTCCCTCCACCTCTACTTTCTTGTCTTCTGCGCTTGCTCAGCCCATTTCCTCGCCTCCTTCCATTCCGTTTCCTCGTGTATCCCCTCTTGTCCCTCCTCTAACCGTTCTTCATTTTTCGCGGGATACTTCTCATCCCTTTTTTACTTCCCTTTCCAAGTAACCCTCCTCGCTTCGTTCACTCATCACCTCCTCCTCTCCTCTCTGGGCCTCCTCGCCGTCTCTTTGCCCCTTCGTCACCCCTTCTTCACCTCCTCCTCGGCCCCATCTTGGCCCTATCCTCACCCCCTCATCGCCCGTCCCCTTCTCTTTCCTTGCCCCTTCCTCTCTCCCTCCTCGCCCGCTCATCACCCTATCTTCGCCCCTCCTTACCCCTCCTCACTCCCTCCCCTTCCTTGCCTCCTCCTCAACCCTTCTTCCCCTTTCTCGCCACCACCTTCGTTGCTCCTCTTCGCCTTCTCCTCAGCATATCCTCGCCCATGCCACGCCCCCTCCTCGCCTTCACCTCACCCACTCCCTGTACCCACCCTTTCCACCCCACCTCCAACGCTTTCTTCCCGCTTTTCGCCGCCGCTGCCCCAGGAATGCAATAGTCTCAAAACTCCGCTCGGTCTCAGTAATCACTTTCTGGCGAGTCGAAGCCACGGGCCCGAGGCACCCGGCGCGGCGCGGGCGGAGGCGCGGGCGGAGGCGCGGGCGGAGGCGCGGGCGGAGGCGCGGGCGGAGGCGCGGGCGGAGGCGCGGGCGGAGGCGCGGGCGGAGGCGCGGGCGGAGGCGCGGGCGGAGGCGCGGGCGGAGGCGCGGGCGGAGGCGCGGGCGGAGGCGAGGGCGGAGGCGCGGGCGGAGGCGCGGGCGGAGGCGCGGGCGGAGGCGCGGGCGGAGGCGCGGGCGGAGGCGCGGGCGGAGGCGCGGGCGGAGGCGCGGGCGGAGGCGGCCCAGATTTTCCTTCCCTCGACGCACCCACTGGTGCAGAGCCGCGCCGCGCCGCGCCGCGCCGCGCCGGTGATATAGAAAAATACGACTTGCGAACGGCTGGCGGCGGTAAGCGCGCAGGCCGCGAGACGGAAGGCCGGCTGGAGCGAATGGCGCCGGAGAAAGAGACGGCAGTTGCTGAGGCTCGGTTTCTGCCCTCGCCACTCGCCGCAACCGCTACTAGAGCAGCCACGCAGCTGCTACCTCCGCTACCTCCGCCGTCACATCACCGTCAAAGAAACCGCTGCTTCCAGCGTCACTGTCTAAAGGACTGTCACCGCCTCTCCTACCAACTCCGTCTATATTTCTAAATACATCACCTTCATTATCCCAACCGTCTCTACGAAATGTTGGTTGGTTAGATATTCCGGGCGCATCAACAGCTTAGATCATTAGTCCTGTAAGTGTAGTACATGTTTTCCCTCGGGAGATGGCGGTGATCTCCCGCTGGATGGCGAGATCCGGCGCCGACCTACCGTCTGCTAGCGAGGTTTTCCCCTATCCAGGACTCTCCCACGTGCGGGGCACCGCCCCAGTCAGGACAAGCTCTAAGCTCTCGACCGGTCTCCCGGAATATGTGGCAGTGTAGTGCATGTTAGTGTAGGTGTGTGTAAGGGGAGACGATAGGACAAGGAAGAGGAAGGAAAGATCGCACGCGGTCGATGGCCCGCTTGTTAGGGTACTGCTCCGGCAATTGCTTAGTGTTGATCGGAGAAACACGAAAAAATAACTGATCAGAACAACCGGCCTGTAGAATTCTTCTCTAGACAGCGACTGAATTCAATGTAGCTGAAAAGCTAGTGTCGAAAATCCTGCCGCCGGGAGTGGGAACCTAGCACCTCCCGGTCAGAAGCGCTGCAGTGGCATCAGCTAATGCACTGAGCTACCGCTCCCGGTTCTCTACCTCGTCTCCCACCCTCCTTGGCCAGCGTGTCCCTCTTCATCACCGATCCCTCACCGCAGCCCACACGACCATCTCCGCCTCCGTCACTGTCACTGTTTCCACCATGGATCGCCACCACCATCATCACCACCCCCACCCCCGCTTCTACTGCCTCCGCAACTACCTCCTCCTCGCCTTCGCCACCACCTCCGCTATCACCACCGTCACCATCCGCGCCTCCTCCTCACTGTCAACCTATCTCTCACTATCACTGCTATCCCACCCCATTGCCTGACGATTGCCACCGTCACTGACACCCAGCGCTGTTCCGAAACACTACCCTCTGCAACTGCCCCCACCAGCACCTCCGTTGCGTCCGTCACCACACTGGCACCACCACCGACTCGCCAGGATCGTGATGACAACACCGTTCTCCAACCGCTTTCTACGACTCCTATACCTATAGCTACAGTCACGGTCATTGCCTTCGACGCTATCATCTGCCGAAGTAGCAAAGACTGCAACTCTCTTCTACAACACCCCGTTCCACGACTCAACTCATTATCCAGTATTACCACTACTGCCGCAGTAACTGCGACAGTCATTTCCATACATCTCGCTGCTTTTACCCCCCCCCCATTATATCGTCGTCTGAATCAATTCCAAATCGACCCTATCCTAGAGCTCGCAATATTGTCGCCGAATGCCAACTAACGCATCCAACGTTGCTCTGGTACCATCCATTGCGGCGGCGATGGTGTAACGGTTAGTGTATCGGGCAGTTATACCCAAGTTCGCGAGTTCAAACCCGATCGAAGCCTTCCTTTCCTTCGTACGCCTTCCTTCGGAAGGGAAGTAAAGCCGGCTGTCCCATGTTAGTAGACTTACCGCATGTAAAAGATCCTCAAGCCTAAATGAAGCCTATGAGCTAAATTCAAATGGCCTGTTTCGTCGCCTCAGTAATACCTTCTTTCTCCCCTAGTAGGTGAAAGGAGCGTAACGAAATTTGCATGGTCAGACGGAAGAGCAGGCCTGATGGCCTGAGTCTCGCCACGTAAAATAAGGCATTCATTATATTCTATCCTTCATAATTTCCCCTGACACCACCATGTCTTGCTCTCTCACTGTCACCACCACCACCTCCACCCCTTCTTCACTCACCGCTCCCATCACCGGCGCCGCTGTGGCTTCAAAGGCGGCCTGCGCACCCGAAACGTGAAGTTTCATTAAATCTACGTAACTTGTTGAAAACTGGCAAATGCGGCGGCGTGGCCGGGGGCGGGCTGGGGCGGGAGGGGGTTGGGTGCTGCGGGGGAGCGTTACTCGCCGACGTTCGTTCGCTCCCGACGCTAACGCTCCCTGCCGCCGGCGCCGAACACTAAGAAGCCGCTCGCGGTTAACCGTGAAACTTGTTCGACGGCCCGAAAGCGTCGCGGTTTTTCCCCGAGGCACCACTCGCTGGCGTGCGCCCGCCCTAAGCGCGTCTGCTGATTGATGCGCTTGGAGCCCCCGGCGCCCACGCCGCATCCGCCTCGCCCTCCGCCGCTCACGCCACCCTCCCACCCCCAACGCCTACCTCTCAACGTCTCCCTCCAACTCCGCCTCCGCCACCTCCATGACCTCCGCTCACTCCACCTTTCCCACCGCCTCCGCCTTCACCTATAATTGCGCCTCCATCCCAAACTCCCCCTCCCACTGCCCTCCGCCTCCACCTCCTCGCCTCCTTCCAACTCCACCTCCGCCACCTCCATGGCCTCCGCCTGTCCCTGCGCCTCCATCACTCACTCCACCTTTCCCACCGCCTCCGCCTTCGCCTACGCCTACAATTCCGCCTCCATCCCCATCTCCCCCTCCCCCTCGCTCCCACCTCCATCGCCTCCGTCTCCCTCCACCTTCGCTATCGCCTCCAACTCCGCCTCCACCTCCTCCATGACCTCCGCTTCCCACTCCGCCACAAACTCCGCCACCCCCTCCGCCTCCACCACCCATTCCATCTTCCCCACTATATCCCCCATCGCCTCCGCCATCGCCTTCAATTCCGCCTCCAATTCCATCCCCAACTCCACCTCCCCGTCTCCCTCCACCTTCGCTATCGCTTCCAACATCGTCTCCACCTCTAACTCCGTCTCCTCATCCTCCATGGCCTCCGCTTCCTACTCCACCGCACACTCCGCCTCCCCTTCCACCCCCGATTCGGCCTCCATCTCGTCCTGTCCCTGCCACTCCGCCACTCCGTCCGCCCCCGCATTCGTCTCCAACTATGCCTCAGCCTCCACCTTCACGTCCATCACCTTCTCCGCTTCCGCTGCTTCTGACTTCGCCCCGCCTCTGACCTTTTTCCTTTCGGATATCTCCAAGCAGTCTGCGTTGACTGACTAACAGCCTCCCCATGCTGTGTCCGTTTAGGGCCTCCCGTTGCTGACCGCTTTGGGGGACTGCGCGCCATTCTGTGACATAGGGCACTGGCGAGAGGTGAGTGGGAACGATAGCAACGTTGAGATGGTATATAAAATAGCGAGTTCGCAACGTAGCTACGCAAGTGAAATTTAGTAGGTCGCAAAGTGTGGGTGGATACAATTGCACGACCAATGATGGCCCAAGTAACCCGCATTCTTCCCTCTCCTGTCGCTCAAACCTTGACCCTTAAGGCCGAACGATGGATCATCCCCTACCCTGTACCGTAGTTTTATTGATTAAGGATTGTTGATTACGGTCACGTCAACTGCTGTTGTCATTAGTGCCGATAGTCTAGTGAATGTTTTCTCCCGGTGGCGGAGCCCCACTGGATGGTGAGATCCGGCGCCGATCTACAGGTTGTCTTGCGGGAAATTTTCCTCCCTCAGTGTCTCCCCCTGCGGGGCACCGCCCCATTCGGGACAAGCTCTAAGCTTTCTATGGTCTCCCGTCATGTAGGGCAGTGTATTAGTAAGTGCAAATGTGAGTAAAGGGAAAGAATAGGTGAAACAAGAGGAAGGAAAGATTCCGCGCGGTCCGTGGCCCTTTATTAGGGTACTCCTCCGATATTCACCTGGCATTGATTTGATAATCTACTAAAAACAACTGATTGGAGCAGCCGGCCGCTAGAACTCTGCTCCAGGTAGCAGCTGATTTCGACTTGCCTCTTTCACCAAGCATCAACTATTCGTAATAAATGAAGCCCTTAACGCTAAATGCGCATAGCTGTTAAGAAGATATGAGGCAATGTCACAAAATTATGAACACATTTAAACATATTTTAAGTTAATTTGTTTAACACTATTCCAACGAAACAGTGCTAAATAATACGTAATGTGTATCAGTCACATTTTATGTAGTATTTCATCAGATATCATGTAATACCTCTCCCCATCCGATGACTGCAGTTCGCGATGTTTGTAGAGGTTTCACTTTTGCGATGTATTCATATTCATTATAATTGTCTACTATTAAACAAAATTAAAGTAAACAAATGACATTTCGTCTATATCGTAATTCATTTTTGAATGAAGAATTCATAACAGCTCTATATTTATAAAACCTTCTTGAATAATCGCTCTGTAATTCCGTAATGCGATGCATATCTCTCTCGCTCTATACGAGGTAATTACACTGCGACTTAATGGCGTCTATATCAATTCTTTGAAAAAGAGCTCATCTACAATGCGGCAGTCATGAAGTCGGTCACATGGCTCTGGACGGAAGACAGGAAACCCAAACCCGACCGGACATTTTATGGCGGCCCACTAATTCCCGACATCGCCCCCTTTTCGCTCAAAGCGCTGGCGGAGGGCCTCCCAGCAGTGGCACAGAATGGTCCAAATGCGATGTCCAAGTCCAATGTACGATAAGAGCGTTTCATAAGTCGTCGGAGCACAAGAAAAGTTACACTTATTAAAAAAAATTCGTCAATTTGCAGGAGTTCGTTCTTAACCTTAGAGATATTTTTATTATGAACAAAGACAGTGTTTTTATCTTTGGAGTGGCTGACTTGAAACCCATCTTCACGAAAATGCTACCAGAACCGTACACAATTTTTGAAACATATTTTCACTTAAAAATTGTATTTGGATATGTGTCCCTTTTCTTGTGACCCGGTGATATTTCTTTATGACAACAACACAGTTTGGCGATAGGTGTCGAATCAGGTGCGAAAATGGTGTTGAGGAAGTGGACTGATATAATCTTCGGCAACATTCGTACTATTGTGTTCAATCTTTTTGAGTTATTAATTACAAATACAATTAAAAGCAAATGAGACGTTTTTGAATTTTTTGAAACAGTTACAAGTGTTACAAACTCACAATTTTAATACTTTTGTCTACACCCTGCGTATATGTGCAAACATCATCTTGAATGTCCCTATTGTAGGCTTATGACAATTATACATATGACATATGCATATACATTTGTTTGTATATGCAAATATTAAAGAGTAAGTACAAATATTAAAGATTCGTCATTTCATTCGTCAAAAAACGTCATTTATTGTTAGCAAAAAATCAAATGATGATCTAAGCATTAGGCTTATAATTGCCAGAAATGTGTGTAAAGGTCGGAATGGAAATGAAATTTAAAAAATCACATAAAATGTTCCCGAAATAATCATTAATACTTCAACTTTAAGTATTAATTTCACTTTATTTTATTGATCGGAAATATTTTTAAATATGATTGATAATAATTGTTTTATTATGGATTCACATAATTTTAAAAAATTATAATAATATCAATGCTGATCATAAACATTTCCAAATTTTCCCCATGTATTAATGTTTACTTCCCTGGACTACTGTTCTCCGACATGAGAAAGGAGAGGGTACGCTGTGGAGATCGCCTTTGTTATTGCTCACTCGTCTAACGAGGATGCGAATTAACGAGGGGGCGATTTCGCCGCGAGAAAGCAAGAATATGGGCGGTCTCACCCACACCGTCACCAACCGCCCTAGTCACCAGCCCTCGCCTCAACCCTCACACTCGTCCCCGCCATCTCCCTCGTCCTCAACTTCGCCTTCACCCCTTACCTACACTCCCGTGTCCCGCACCGCTTCGACCTCCAATCCGGTCCCGCCCCTCAACAACGCCTTCGACCTCTCCCACCTCCTGCCACGCCCCCTTCAAGGCGTTTCCCCATGCTTTCGCCCCGCACCCCGCCCCTCAACAACCCTTCGACCTCTCCCACCTCTTGCCACGCCCCCTTCAAAGCGTTTCCCGATGCTTTCGCCCCGCACCCCGCCCCTCAACAACGCCTTCGACCCCTCCCACCTCTCGCCACGCCCCCTTCAAAGCGTTTCCCCATGCTTTCGCCTCCCCCGCCCCACCCACGTCCATACCACCAGCGCCGGTCCGTTGCGTCCTCGTCTCCCCGCCTCCCCCACCTTGCGCCACACAACTCAGCGCTCCTCACCCCTCCCTGCCCCTTCCCCTCCCTGCCCTCTTCCCCGCCACCACCCGGAGGCCCGAGATCGCTCTACCGTATATTCTCGCGCGGGGACTCCGCTCGCATATCATGCGGGCTCCGCAATATTGGTGACATTTAGACTGGAATTTCATTCGGGAATTTACAGCTGGCCGGGAAATTTACAGTCAAAAGTTTTTATGGCGGTCTCGTTTTGTATTTTTTGAAAACTCTGCAGATATTTTGGTAATATTTTGGTAATGACTTGAAATATTTAACGGCTCTGCAATGCTGCTACTATTGCTTGGAACAATAAAGGCAGGCGTGTTGTAGTTTGTCTGGTTCATAACGGGACAATTTCAAAGTGTACGTCGCCCGGTTGTTTTTTGTTGTTGTTTTTTCAAAATTGTGAGCTAACGCTTTAAACGTATGAAGGGAGAAAGTTTAGCCATTCATTGCATTCCTGATTTTATGTAGTATTTTGGCAGGAACAGTTGTAAGCAATGTGTTCACCCACGTCACATTCACTCAAGCCAATATATTTCCAACTGAAATTATTCTTAAATTTTCCTTCATTTAACACTATCATGCATTTTTATGTTTTAATTCATTGAGTAATTTTTATCCATTGAATATATATTTATTTGAAATAAGTATATTTAGTTTACTAGACATCACTGTGTATGTATCCTGTATTCGTGTCCTTAAGAGGGTGTTTCTTCCTCTTGATGGAACATAGCTGTCCGTCTTATTTCAATTATATAATCCTTAAAAAGTACACTTCTTAGTTTACACACCTAACTATCCATTTAATTATTGCAAGTTGATCTTTTTAGTGAGCTATCATTACGTCATATGATCCTTCTCACCATGATTATATTCAGCATACCATACAGATGTCTTATTCCGAATTGTGCCATAATCCTTCACATCACCCCTTGTTATTCTTTCTTAATTATCTTTTCGTTCGCTTCTTGCGAATGTTGTGTAGGAGTCATTATGACATTTTTTGTCACATTACTCACTTACAGATCCAGTGCCTGGTTTATTTCGAATCCTCATAATCATTGAGAATATCCCTCACACTCAATTATCTTCACGTTAACTACGAAGTTGAAGTTGACGTGTTGGCATATACGTGCAGACAGCAATATGCGGTAGTCCATAGATACGGCTCGTCTTATTTCGAACAGAATCCTTCCTAGACCACCCCTGGCCCTTCATATCGCGTTATTTATCCAGTAGTTCTAGCCGACTTGTAGGTCGGCGCTGGATCTCACATTCCCGTTGAAGAAGAACTCCATCTGGAACATTACATGCACTACACTTTGGGGGTTTACCACATATGTTAATTTTCAGCAGTTAACTATCACAAACTTGACATACTCGACATACTCATCATATACTTGACATACTCGACAATTACGAGGTACAATTTCAGTTCTACTTAACCATTCTGAGTAATCCTTTCACTCTACGTTTGCATTTTGTGCGTCATTATGACTTTTTCAATTTTGCTCAGGTTCGGTTCAATTTTCATACTTATATTATGTAAGTCGTTTTTCTGAACGCTTATATTCACGTTCAATACTGAAAGAAACTGGATGAGCGCAAAGTCTGCTCGTGAGAGTATACAAGTCTTGGTTACGTCTTGTCTTATTTCAAGAAGATAATCCTTCAAAATTCAACTTCTTTTCTCCAATGTAGAGTTATCCATTCAATCATTGAGGTTTCATTTATGTACGTGAGCCGTCCTTACGTAATACTTATCTTCTTCCCAAATTTATATTCAATTACATTATTATAAATTTCTTATTCCGAATCTTGGCATTTTCTTTAAAAATCTCACCTCTAGAAGCGTAGTCATTATGTTCCAATTTTTTATAACATGGCTCATTTTCTCTTAATTACCCTACATATTTCAAACCCCTACTCCGTAATCCTTGACATTTCTCCCCACCCTCATATCTTTTTCTATACCCCTGAGTTCAAGTTGATGTGCACCCTTGTGTGTGCCTGTCATTATGATGAATTTTTTTGTTACGGAGATACTTTCATCCCAATTACCTCTCTTATTTCGAACTCTCACACAATTTGAAATTTTTCTCAACCATCAATTATCTTCACAATCACTAATGAGCCTCAATAGGCGTGTACGTCTGTGTGTGTATGTGTTTCAGGCTCAGTTTATTCGTTCGTCAAGACAAGCATGTACTTCAACCTTTAGGCCAGTTCTGTCTTTTCTGAAGCAATCCTTCAGAATTCAACTTCTTGCCTTGCTTTCGAGTTATCTATCCAATCGTTCAAGTATGGGTGCCTTTTTTAATGTCATACAAATCTTGCCACTGCGTCTACATTCATCTCAACAGTCATGACCCGTGTTATTACCCTGACATCAAATCTCACTTTAAGATTCATTTTTACCTATCTCCTTCCATAGACTGTGTAAATATCACACGCAAGGGGCGTGTTTTTGATAAAATATTATTGGTCTCTTTCAGCTCAATTTCCGCAATTATATCTTTGATCCAGGTGAATATGCTGATAAGTCATAAATACTTAATTTTACAGGAGAGCAAAAAACAACGTATAAATGAATCAAATCAGGAATTAATAATATTCAAACGAAGATGATATTCAAACAAAACTATTTTTGAGAAGGTTTTGTTTCAATATCATTAATCCATTATTTATAGCTTAGTTTAAAGTTATTTTTTGCTCCGCTGAAAAACTAAGTTGTTTTGATTTATCAGCTTATTCACCGGGGTCAAAGATACAGAACCCTGACATTCCCATCCTGACTCAATGTTCGGTTGCTGAGCCCCAGCTGACGTGCGTGCGTGTGTCTGTGTGTGGCAGGCTGCTCGTACGTGCAGACGGGCGTGTACGGCGGGCAGGGCGGCGCGGGCCTCAACAAGGTGGCGTCTGGCGGCGCGACGCAGCTGCCGCCGCCGCCGCCGCCCGCGCCGCCGCAGCCCGGCCCGGGGCCCGGCGCCGCCGACCCGCCCATCGGCCGCAACGACCCCTACTTCGACTCCAACACGCCGCGCAACGTCACCGCGCTCGTGGGCAAGAGCGCCTACCTGAGCTGCCGCGTGCGCAACCTGGGCAACCGGACGGTAAGTGCGCGACACTTTTCCATGTTCTCGCCCCTTCACACGGCCCCTTCACTCGGAAGCGCTTCCGCGCCACCGCCAGCAAGATAGTTCTAAGTGGCAGCCTTCACATTAGGCGGAAGCGCCACTCAGTTTACGGTCCCTTCACACGGAGCTACTGAGTGGCGCTGCTAATTTCAAAGCTTCTGGGTGGCGCTGCTAATTTCAAAGCGTTGGTTTAAATGAAAGAATTCATACTAGGGGTGCAGAGTCACTGCTCTGGCTGTTATGGCGATCTCCGCTTCTGCACCACCGCCGGCAAAACAGTTCTAAATGGCAGTCTTCACATTAGGCGGAAGCGCCATTCAGTTTACAGTCCCTTCACACGGAGCCACTCGTAAGCGCTTCTGGGTGGCACTGCTGCTTGCAAAGCGTTTGTTTAAATGAACTAATTCACACTAGGGGCGCAAAGTCATTGCTGTGGCGGTTATGGCGATCTCCACTTCCGCGCCACCGCCAGCAAAACGATTCTAAGTGGTAGCCTTCACACTAAGCGGAAGTGCTATTCAGTTTACGGTACCTTCACACTGAGTCACTAAGTAGTACTTCTGGATGGCGCTGCTGCTAATAAAGTATTGGCTTAAAAGAAGCATACCAATGTAATTTTACTCTCCGGATAACACCAATGTAGGTGTGGGAGTGTGAACCACGAACTCCAGAATGAATTGTAATGTAAATGAAGGAACATATTATGTATTTAAGAGCCAATTATACATATTTTAGTAATATTTTATTATCATTTCATGAATACTTGAAAGATACTTAATTTTGAGAAAACGCTAGGTCGTGCTTGGATCAAAAAGAGTCACTATCAGTTTTTAGCAATTTTCGGTTTATATGACTAATGTGTGCTTTAATGTTCTATCTTTCAGTGCAAGGAAGTCCAAATTCCTATCACCTGAATTCACTGCTGGTATTTGCATTTGCCTACGATTGTTTTGTCGTTTCGTTGGTGCAAGAAAAAGAAATGGTGTTAATGCAATAATTTATTTAGCAAGTACTGTACATTCAGAGGAAAACCACAAAATGTAAAACCACTGGTTACCTGTAAGTGAAACAGACCTCTAATCACCAGAAGAGATGTTGATAACATATCTTTATCAACAATTAATCCGTTGAAGTAACCCAAGAGATTAGCACTAACACTTTTATAGAAGTTGTACTCTCGAAACACTATAACACTCGATGATAAAATGACCACTTCTCCCACTGCCCGTGCCCAATATTGTAGAAGACGCCTTACGAACTAGGCATGGTTGCCAACATTTTGTGAGTCGTAGTGTGACCATCTTCATGGAAAATACCTGTTGATGTAAACAATTGTGCAGATGGCCGCATGAAAAAGTCTTTCTTAAGAATTATCGGAACGACTTAGTCTCCTAGTCGGTCTCAGTTAAGATCATTTCCCATCATCACTCGTAGAAACATATTATGCATAAAACTATTCATGCATTACAATACAATGCATTAAACTATTCATGCATAAACGTAAACGAAAAAATGCCATGGAAATGAGACGATATTTTTATTTGTTTGTGTATATTTGTTACCATGAAATGTGTGCTTAAACTAAATGAATGTAGCATAATGAGTGAATGTCAAAATTATTGTGAAAAGAATGTCAGTATAAAGCTAGATAAAAACTAGAAAATCAAGAAAAATAATATAGGAATATTGTTACATGAAATACGTTAATGTCGTTAAATATGTCAGGCAAAGAAATAACATTATTGTTACTTATCTATTCTGATAAAAGTATGAATGTAGGTGATGCAATATTGTCAAGAAAGTTGTATTAAGTGACTCTTCCAAAATACACTCATAACTTCAATACAAAAAATAACCTTTGTGATTATTTGCAGTGAAAATAATGGTATTATAAAACTGTGTATGAATTCACCAATTATTCATGAACTGATTTAGTAGGTACCCTTTGTATGCCAAGTAATGTTGTCCTATTGTTATTAATATTCCACAAAAATGATTTGAAGAGTTAAAGAACCATATTCGAGTTGAATGCGAATGAGAAAATGTAAGATTCGTTTTACTTTTAGATATATCATCCAAAAATGCAGTATTAGAATTATTAAAAAATTAAACAACAAAATTTCAAAACGATTCGGTAAATCAAGGTTAATTATTATATTAAAGTAAAATACCTCTCCTGCAACGGCGCGATTAACCACGATGAACAACGACGCGCACATATCGAAATGAGGTCCATCGGCTCCCGTGCGGGAAAGACCTCGCGACGCTTCCTTGCTGCCCATCGCACTTCGCCCTCACCTCACCCGCCCACCATCCACTGCCCGTCGCCCACCGCACGCGCTTCCACGGGGCGCCGCCGCTCACGCCCTCGCCCTCGCCCTCGCCCCTGCCGCCGCCAACACTGCCACCGCCACTGCACCGCCGATCCCACTGCACCGAGGACATAGCCATCACCTCCGCCGCCGCGTAGCCACCCACACCGCCCCCAGCACCCCAGCCGCGGCCGCTATCCCCTCTGCCACCCCCGCTGCCACCGCTCCCCAACCCTACACTCCCCGTTTCCGCCTTCTCCGCCACCCCGCCGCCCTCTCCACCTTCGCCATTCCCTCCCCTGCCGCCCCGCCGTCCCGGTCACCCCGCCACTCCCACCGCCTTACCCCCTGCCGCCCTCGCTGTCCCCGCCGCCACCCAACGCCCCGGACGTCTCCGCCACCCCCTCGTCTGCGCCGCCCCCCACACTCCCCGCCCTCACCGCCCCTGCCCCTGCCGTACCAGCCGCCCCGCCATCATGGCCGCTCCCGCTGCCCCCGCCATCCCTCCCCCAACGGCCATGCCGTCTCCGTCGCTCCCACCGTCTCTACCACCCCCCGACACCCCGCCGCTCTCGCCACTTTTGATCTGCCGCCGCTCCGTCCTGGCTACCCCACCACACCAGATCTGCCGTCCCGACCGCCACGGACGATCCGCCCCCGACGGATCCGCCACCCCCACCACCTCGCCCGACCCCGCCGTTCTCGCCGCCTCCGCCTCCTCCGTCCTAGCCATTCCCTTCGGCCTTCATGCCAGCGATGTTTCCATCTTCGCTACCATCCCTCCGCCCCCCCCCCCCCCAACGTTTCAGCGCTTCCACCACACCACTTTCGCCCCACCGGCCTCTCCACCACCACTGCGCCGCCACCCCCGCAGCCGCCTCCGCCCCCGTCGCCGCAGCGGCCGCACGCGTCCGCCGGCAGTCGGCGAGAGATTTGTGTCGATTATCTGGACGCACCGCGTCACGCGCGCGCCGCTTAATCACGTTATCTCGGGGCGTCGCGGCGCCGGTGGCAGCGGCGGCGGCGGCGGCGGCGGCGTCCGCGTTGGACCCGGCGGCGGCGGCGAGCGGCACAGTAGGACGCTTCTCCCATCTGTTGAAAAAAAGAGCTATTCCATTTCTGAGGGTTGGCATAGGACAATACTATAAAGTGTATAAATATAACATGTTCTCCTCTTTCCTGGACTTGTCATACACAAGTGGTTTGTCTCTGCCCGGTGTTAAAGATTCTGGGGAAATTATAATGGGTGAATGATAATGCCAGATAAATGATCACAGAAGGGTTGGATTTCTGATTCTGTGATATGTTGTCTAATATATGACTAATAATTCTTCTTCATGTAGTATGACAAAATAATCTTGATTAAAATATCCATGCCTTAGAATGTGAAAGGATCCTCTCCATGAAAGATGTTATGATTTCTGAGTAATGAAAAGGCGTAACCATCAAAGAAACAATATGTTACATCATAAAACTATTGATATGCAATATTTTATAAATTATGAAATGTTACATTATCTTTTTTATTCTGTGATGGTTAATAAGTGATTAGGGACCTATAAGAAAATGTTGATCATACGATTACAACCAAAAATTTAGGAAATTTTAATCATTTCAAAGGTATTTGATCTCAAATAATTATTAATGCCCTCGGGCTTCGAAAATTAAATCAAAATTCTACATCTCATGATTACACCCTATTTTCGTTCCCAAAACTAGCGACACATTCCCAAATAAGATATCATCTATTTTACTCATAATTGTTCACTGAGACACGCATGTATTTTACAGAATTTATTAAATGATTAGATGTGTTATCTACAAATATTCAAAATCTAGTTAAGACAGTTCATAGCATTTTTCTCCAAAATTATCTCGTACGTATGTCAATGGTGACATTCATTAGTATCAGTTTCGGAAACACTTTTGCTTCTGTTAACGTAGTTCAAAGATAAATGCATCATTTAAACCAAAAAGCTGGCTTGGCGTAATTAATGTTGGCAACTAATACGACTATTGCATCAAAATATTCGAAGGCTTCATTTTCTGCGAAACTATTTCAAATAACTTTACATTCCTATTCATGCCTCGCATTCATGTCCAATTGATCTACAGCTCACAGCACTCACTCATTGATGCCTCCCAGTGCGACGCCAATTCCGAAAAGTATTTGTTTTCTAGAAGCACGCCAAGGCCTCATTTTCTGCGTAAACTATGTATCCTCTACATCCAGACCTCGCAGTATTTCGGCACCACGTGACCCACAGTGCTGCAGTCCATAGTGTCAGCGGCGAGCAGAGACCGCAGCTGGCTCTCCCGCCCCCACCCCCACCCACGCCCGCGTCCCCACGCACGCGGCCGAGCAGCGGCGGCGGCGTCGCCAGGCGTGCGTCACAGCGACGGCTGTCCGTCGGGACGCACGCGGATGAACGCCTCTCGGCCACACCGCCCGTCCGCGAGCTCCAACTCTCGCTCGCCCGTCATCTCGCCCGTTCGGCCACACGCCCATCCGCCTCCCACTCGCCCGCTCGCTCGCCCATCCGACTTTGCTCTGGCCAGATCTTGTGCTATATTACGTTCTCCTACACTCAAATGCCTGCACTCTCACCTGTTCGCATTCTTTCTCTCTTCCTCTCTGTCTCTCTCTGCCTCCCTCTCTGTCTGTCAATCTGTGTCTGTCTGTCTCTCTTCTCTCTCTCTTTACCCTCTCTCTCCCTCTCTCTCTCTGCCTCTCTCTTTTTCTGTCAATCTGTCTGTCTGTCTCTCTTCTCTCTCACTTTTCTCTCTCTCTTCTCTCTCTTCTATCTCTGTGTGTCAATCTGCCTGTCTGTCTGTGTGTCTCCCTCTCCTCTGTTCTCTCTCTCTCTCTCTCTCTCTCTCTCTCTCTCTCTCTTACACTACCCGCTCTTTCGCTATCCGGTACAATCATCCTCACGCCTTTTCGTACGCATTGTCTCTCACCAGCTCACACTTTTATCCGCTCGTCCATTCATTCAATCGAAAGCCTGACCGCTCTCTCACGCTGCAAATGAAAAATAAAACGGCGGCACTTCAAGTGGAAGTCGGGTGAGTTTCTGAGCACAGGAATGTGCTACTGGTAGGACGATTGATACGTCGAATAAGACGAAAATTCTCTTACCCGTCCACCCGATCTCTTGCCGGCCAGCTCTCTCTCTCTCTCTCTCTCTCTCTCTCTCTCTCTCTCTCTCTCTCTCTCTCTCTCTCTCTCAATTCCACTCTCTTGCTCGCCGGTTCTCTCGTCCGCCCCACGCTCTTTCACGCATCCAATCCCCAATCTCGTTCTGCCACTCTAGACGGTCTCTCGTCCTCCTACTCTCTCGCCTGCTTCCTTTCCAAAACCCTGCTTTCTTTCTCTCCCCCTCTCCCTCTCACACTCTTCTCAACAACTCATTGCCAAGCTGCCCATCTATACACCCCGCCTTCGCGCTCTCTCGAAGCCCTGCTCGCTTTCACACCCACTCACTCTCGATCGCTCACCCACCCACCCACTCACTCGCCTGCCCTATGCTTCCAACGCCTGACCTTGTCGATCCCATCCCCCATCCCCCCGCGCCCCCTATCACCTGCTCATCCTCTCATTCGCCTACCCATCCTCCTCCCCCTTCGTCGCCACCCGCCTCGCCTGGCGACAATGCCACTTTTCTCGCCCTCTTCTCTCAGCCCGTCCGTCATCTCTCCCTCCCACTCTCTCACCCCCCCCCCCAGCCGTCTCTCATCTACCCCGCCCACCATCGCCCGCCTGACGGCATGACTTTCTCTTAACCTGCCCGCCCTCTCTCCCTCCCACTCTCTCGCCATCCCCACCGTCTCTCATCTACCCCGCCCACCATCGCCCGCCTGACAGCATGCCTCTTCTCTTAACCTGCCCGCCCTCTCTCCCTCCCACTCTCTCGCCACCCCCACCGTCTCTCATCTACCCCGCCCACCATCCCTCGCCTGACGGCATGACTCTTCTCTTAACCTGCCCGTCATCTCTCCCTCCCACTCTCTCGCCATCCCCACCGTCTCTCATCTACCCCGCCCACCATCGCCCGCCTGACAGCACGCGGCCTCGCGCGCGCCCGTCGGCGGCACCGCTCGTCCACGCAGCTGTTCATTTATGCACTCATCGGCTCGCTCGCATTTGTTTGCCGGCCGCGTGACGCGACAGCCCCACGCGCGCGCGCGCGCGTGCCCGCGTACACGCAACTGGCTGGCACACACGCACGCACGCACGCCGCCCGCTCGCCCGCGTTATGCGCGCGGACATGGCGATATTTGAAGGGCGTTCAGGTGGAAATGAAAAATAAAACGGTGGCGCTTGGAGTGGAGGGCGAGTGACGTTTCTGAGCGCGGGAATGCGCTGCTGGAAGGACGTTCGATGCGTCGAATGAGCCGGAAATTCACGTGCGAGGCAGGGAAAATAAAAGCAGGGCACAAAATGGGACGTTGATGAAGAGGAAAGCAGAAATGATTGTTGTGAAATATTAATTGGGGCCCGATTTGTAGGTTATTTCCGTAGATAAATTAGTTATTTTAGTAAAATTATATAAGTATGGATAATTGCATACTTTTGTTTTGTTCACATTCCAATTCAAATATAAATGCTATCATGATACCCCTTTTGTGTGGAGGTATGATTAAATAAATGCAACAATTAAATTATATATTTTTGTATCTACATAAAAACGAAATTACACAAAAATACAACACAACGGGAAGTCTTTCGCGATTTCCCTAATTGAGACCCTTCCGCGCCCCTATAGTTAAAGTTCTAACCTAATAAGAAAGACTTATGAATTAACATTTGACATATTTTTGCTTTTCCGTGCTCTTCCAGTCGAGATGTTTACATCCAGATTAATGTAGTTGATTTCCTCGACATTTGTCTCGTAGTTACTTCTTTGGCAGTGTAGAATTCTGAAACCTATTATTTATTTTCAAACTAAGACATCAATTTTTACGCTCAAAAATAAAATGTTTAACGAGCTGTTCATATCTTCCAGAATTAAAAAAAGGAATAGTGAAACTTCTGCTATAGAAAGTTTTTGTATTGAATTGTACTTTAAATTTACTCTCTTTGCTGACGTTTTCGTCGTATTTACATGTTCGAAACTAAATCCAAGCCGGTGAAAATCAAAACGATCCCCATCGCACGTGTCTCTAACGTTCCTGCTCGTTTGGCCCGGATCACTCGGTGCACACATTGATTGCGCCCTGCAATTGACACGCGGCCAAACTGCGTGCTGCGTGCCCGCGCCGTTCGCCCGCACGCTTAGTGGCTGGAAGAGGGAGAGGAGGGGGCGGGGCGGGCGCGGCCGCAAGCCTCCAGCGCCCTGGCGGCCGCGGTTGATAGCCAGCGCCGCGCCAGCCCCAGCAAATAGCCCGCCCGAGTTACGCACGCATTGTCCTTGCTCACCGGGCGCCCCTACCACAGACCGCTCGCACGCATCCAAGCCGGCCCGCTCCCTAGCTTGCCCGCCCGCTACCGTGCCCACCCACCCGCCCGCCAGCACGCCCGCCCGCCCGCCCGCCCGCCCGCCCGCCCGCCCGCCCGCCCGCCCGCCCGCCCGCCCGCCCGCCCGCCCGCCCGTAAGCACACCCACCCACGAGCATGCCCACTCACCAGCATGCACGTCTGGCAGCTCGCCCTCCCGCCAACGTGCCAGCCCGCAAGCACGCCCAATACCAGCATGCCTGCCTACCAGCACGCCCGTCAGACCACCTACATGCCAGCACGCCCACCCACCAGCATGCCTGTTTAGAAGCTCACACGCTCGCCAGCACGCACGCCCACCAGCACGTTTGCCCGCACGCCGGCACAGGATAAGAGATAAAGCCGATAGAGGGAGGTAAAAAAGAGAGAGAGAGGGGGGGAGAGAGAGGGACAGAGAGAGGGACAGAGAGAGGGACAGAGAGAGGGTCAGAGAGAGGGACAGAGAGAGGGAGAGAGAGAGAGAGCTCGCCCGCCAGCACGCCCGAGTGAGAGGGATCAGGAGGAAATAGTGGGTGGGAGATGCCAGTTACCCAGCACACCCGCACACACGCAAACACGCATGCCTACCAGCACGTACGCACGCGAGTACTCACGCATACACATGGCCAGACGCTCGCATGCTTTAGTCCTACTGCCCACCCAACCGCTTGCCCGCCTCCCGACTTCACCGTCCGGCCGCCCGCTAACTCCAGCCGCCCACCTACCAGCTCCAGCCGCGCCCTCCGCCCGCGCTCTCACTCCCGCTCCTTCCCGCTCGTACGCTCACCCGCACACTCCGCCAGTGGTGTGGAGCTGCCCCTACGGCACGTTCATCCAGGCACTCGCTCGACTGCCCACTTCGGCCCAAACCATCTTGCCTCCTCTCATTTGCCTGCTTTATTCCATCCCATCAACCGCCATCTTGTCCCTACTCCCCCCTCTTTCTCTTTATCTCTCTTTCTTTCTCTCCCTTCCGCATGTCATGTGGGTCGCGACATGGTAAGAGGCGGAGTCGGAGGCGGGGTCGGAGGGAGCGGGGGCGGTGAGGATGTCAGTCAGTAATAGTAATAGTGATCTCGTTGTCGGTGTAGGTCATGGTCTCAGAGTCCGGTTTGGAGTTGGTTATTGTATCGATGATGGAGTTAGTGTTCATGATAGAGTTGATAGCAATAATTAGCTTGATGTCGGTGGTGCGGTGGATGTCAGTGACGCAGTTGGTGACAGTGATGGTATTGGTGTCAGTGATGTAGTGGCAGTTTTCCTCTGCACCTCTGATGCTCGCTCTTTCCCACCTGTTCTTTCCTTGTCACTCCCTTTCGCACTTTGTCTCTCTTTCGCACGTTCTCTCTCTTTCACGCATTTGCACCTTTTACACATTGTCTCTGTTTCACACATTGTCTCCCTTTCGCACTTTTTCACTCTTTTGCACGTTCTCTTTCATGCATTTGCACTCTTTTACACGTTACCTTTCTTTCACATATTTGCTCTTTTACATTCGTTCTTTCACACATTCGCCCTCTGCTGCGCTTCACACGTTTGCTGTCTTTCAGATGTTTTCTCTCTATTATACGTTTCCTTTCTTTTACATCTTTTCTCTATTCAGATATTCGCTCTTTCTCTCTCGTCCGCTCCTTACCACCCGCCCATGTCCTATCTACAATGAGAACAACATAAAGAAACACGGCCTCCGAAGTTTGTGGAGTTATATTTGCCTCTGCTCATTAGGACTAGTAATATGCAGTCAATATAGAGTACCACAGATTTCTTAACTCTTTATATTTAAAATGTAAAAGACGAGGAGGTGTCCGGTGATAAGTTTTCAGTTCCTTTTAAAATTCAATACTGAGAATATGGCGACTTATCGACAAGAGTTATTTTTAATTTTTCACATCCGCAAATATTTACTGTGATAACAAATTACTTTGTTGATATAAATGCATGCAAACCCGACAGACGTGTAGTTATCTACTGATGCATTTATTCTACAAACAGTTCACATGAATATAACACAGATCAACCACCCAACCAGGTGACCAAATAGCCCCGGTTCCCCTTGTCCATGTTGTATATTTCCTTCATAATATGAATTGAAAATTTCTTGAATGTTAAATACTTTTCGTAATACTCTACCATTATTTCGACTTCTCGCAATCAAGCAGAGAAACGAAAAACCAGAATTAAGACCTACATCCGTATCCGTAAAAGACTTCATAATCCTGATTAATACATGATATATTTATTTGTATCGTTTCTTCTTATAAAAAGAGTTACGAAAATGATTGAATGAAACTAAAACCGTACCACAAATAACGGAATGGTTATGAAATCCGTCTAAAGTATACGTTTACCAACTTCAATAGCGCCAATTATTTGCATTATGACGTTTATCACCATAATAGTAACATTTTTCATGTAGATGAAAGTGAGAAGACTAATTAATGAAACGTCGCCATATCAATAATTAACAATGGGAATGTGTTTGTGCACAACTCGTTTCGTCTCAGAATAACACACTTTCTGTCAGCATCTCATTAAATTTAACGTTTTGTACTTTCTGAAAAAAGCCAGTACTAACAACGATGTATTGCTTGCCTTTATCATTCTATTATAAGTCTTTCAAGGGGCCTCAAGCTTTAAAATTACACTCCAACACGAAATCGTAACCTTTCTGTTAATGGCGCTGGTATCGCAGGCGGTACCTTACTTGGAACTTGGAGCTTAAATTACCGATAATAGGATCAACGTCGCATTTAGTGCGAAAATCCCTTAATTGTTTCAGTAAGGGTTCTCCCCACGTCTGCACCTTCCGAAATGAAGGAAATTCGAGGAATTCCTCTCTGTACTCTGTAAACAGTGCGGGTGGAGGTATTCTGGAAGGCTGAATGCAAGATTCCTTCCGTTTTCTCAGCCTCAGCTGATTGCCTCCAAATTTAGACGCAATCGATTTGTTTTGCAAAGTTGTGTTTATGACCCGAAACGTAAAGACCCTATAACGAGGTCTCTTGTTTAATTAAATTTGTTAGAATGTTGAATTGAATGAGAGAACATTGCGCTTACTCCGAAATGGATACGCCTTCCATTTATTTCATGGTTTACTATCAATCTTCGCCGCGAAGAAACGCGGTTCCCTGAGATATCTGGTTACAATTTGCGGATCTTGCAAAAACGCACATAATGTTCCTTTTAAATACCTAGTTCCTTTTAAAAATATATAAGGATGCGAGAGATTTCAATAGACTTATTTTAAGAGGGACATCTTAATTTCACCACTATTTTATATCCCGAATGAGTTTTTGCTGACCGAATGCAGTATTTATTCCAGATTGTAACAATTTCTTGTCGTTCAATAGATTTCTATATATTTCAAATTTGTTTAAAAAAGTTTGAATATCATAATTAGTATACTATTACTCACAAATGAAACTAAAGAATGATATTAACGACCACATTATGAAACTAATTAGCAAATGATACGTAAATAAATCGGTTCATCTATTCCTTCATCACAAGAAATATTCATTTCATTGCTATCAAAATTATAATATGTGTTAATCAAGCCTAAATTCACCCTAGCCGAATTTTATGACGTGTGAAAAATGGTTAGTTTTTAAGCAAGAAACAAATTTGAAATCTATAATGTGAACTCTAATGACGTTATGAAGCTTTCTTGAAAAGTTCTTTCAAAAAGAACAATCTACTAACAAAGAATATCTACAAGTTTTAATTGTAAATCTCTCTCTCTCTCTCTCTCTCTCTCTCTCTCTCTCTCTCTCTCTCTCTCTCTGTCTCTGTCTCTCTCCGTCATATTTTCTTTCTGTATACTTTACTTTCTTAGTTTCTCTATTCTTTTCCTTTTATTTTCCCTTTTCTATCATTCTCCTTTGTTTTCGTTTCTCTCTTTTCTTATCCGCCTTTTTTCTTTTCTCTGTCTTCCACTCTCTCTCTCTGTATCTGTCTGTCTGTCTGTCTCTCTCTCTCTCTCTCGCGCGCGCGCGCTCGCTCTTTCTTCTGTCTGTCCTCTCTCCCTGACTAGTCCGCCGGCGAATGAAGTGTGGGCAGCCAGCCACCGCCCTGTGAGCGCCGGGCGATGGAGGGGAGCCGTCACTTTCCGGTGAGGCGCCGCCGCCCGCGTACCAGCGAAATACCGCGGAAGGGCCCGCCCGCGCCCGTTGCCTCGCTCGCGGATGGACGAGGGGAGCAGACGGCGCGATGCGAAGGACGGGGCCGGCCGGGGAGCGGGCACGTTGGTTATGGTGGAGCAGGGCGGGGTAGAGCAGGATGGCACATAGAGAAGTAAGACCTAGTCTAGTGGAGCGGGGAGGGGCCGGGCGTGGCTTGGGGGATGATATGGTGAGATTGGTTATGGGAACTTCTTGACCTGGAAGTTATGGATTGACAGAGTGATTAGGGACTCTGGGCGTGTCAATTGCTAAGGTAATTAGTCCCATAAATGTGGTACATCTGTTTATCGCGGGAACTGGCGATAATCTTCTTCCACTCGATGGCGAGTTCCGGTGCCATACCCGTCGAGTACCCGTCGCCTTGCGGTGTTTCACCGATCAGGTATCTCTCATCGGTCGGTACCGCCGGAGCGAGGAGAAACTCTAAGCTCTCGACTGATCTTTCGGCATGTGTAGTAGTTTAGTGCATATAAGTAGAAATATATGAAAGGAAGGGGTGAGGAGAGGACGAGGAAAGAGAAGGAAAGATCGCGCGCAGTCTGTGGCCAGTTTCTTAGGGTACTGCCCCGGCATTCGCCTGATGTTGATCGAATAAACCACATTATTTATTTATTTTATCAAAGAAAAATATGTGGCATTATTTATTAATTTTTAGATATTTTGTTTGGTCTCAAGCGAAACTGGCAATAACACGACACAGTTTTACAGTATTAAATATACTTCTATCAGATGCATAGTTTCCTGGCTAATATTAGAACTTACAAGGAAAACAAACATAATACCAATTACAAATGTGAAAATATTCGGATTCATACAATTTTACATTATAAAATATTACATCTCTAATGATTTTGAGACTAACAAAAAAGAACAAGTTTCAACTTGTCATCAATAGGAAATAATGTTTACTGATACTCAGAAAATTCAAGGGGTCAATTCGCAGTAAATATATTTCATATTAACGTCGCAAGTTTTTTAACGAATATTATGCGTTCATATTAAACTATATTTTTATACCAAATATTCACTTTTGCAAATATATTATTATAAACCTATAGGACAACATTTATCTGAAATTTCCTAAGGATTTCATGAAAAAATTATACCAATAATATTCGAATATTTAGTTTTTATATTGGGAATTTTATTTTCTAACTCTCAGTTGAATTGTTATTTATTAATCTGTGCTGAAAACCTTTGTGGATTTACAATTACTCACAAGATAGAAATACGCATGTTTATTTATCTGTTGTACGTATATGTTGTCATTGATGTGATAAAAATATTTATTTCCAGGTTTTTGTTTTCGCACTCCAACATTTGGGAATTGTAGGTAGTAATTTGTCATGCAACTTCTAAATGTGATGTATCACTTGTAGCTTTAATACAATTGTAATTGGTTGTTTTTATCGTTTGTTGCATTGTATTCAGATTTTTAGATCCTGTATTTAAGGCTTGATGTGCCTTTAACGCTTTAATGCAGAGACCCAATTCCACTCCAAAATGCGATACATGTTTTACATTATGATATAAAAAGTTTTGGTTCAAACGATAATTATTACTATTTCACCACAACCTTGAAACAAATCAATAATTTAATCTATATTAATATGATAATATGCAAATTCAAGTTCCATGAAACAAACTTAAGAAATGAAGATTTAATAATAAGTTCAGTGCCAACCATCCGCACTTGCCATACACACATACACACTATAAATTCTAAAGCAATAGGCCTGACATTGCAAAAATTAAGAAGAAATTATTCAATCTAGTTAATTGAACTGTATCATTAAATATAAATGTAACACTAATACCCTGATCAATTAGACAGTACCTGAGTTAAAATATGAATTAAAACAAAATCAATATCGAAATCCATATTACACTTAGTGATCAATAGTTTAGTCATTTCTGAAAAAGAATATTCCGAAAATAACACAAAAGTTAGGAATACATACTAATAATACTAATAATCATCAATAATCTTCTTGTTCAACACAACGAAATATTCTGAAATCTGACCATTTACAACAGTAAATCAGAAAATATGATATGGTTCGCAAAGTGAAGCACTACGTTAAGTAAATCTGCTAGGATAACAGACTGATAATATAATAATAATAATGATAATGATAATAATAATAATAATAATAATAATAATAATAATAATAATAATAATAATAATAATAATAATAATAATAATAATAATAATAATAATAATAATAATAGTAATAATATTGAGAGAGAGGGGCCGTGAGCGCGCGTGTGACAGCAAGATAAACAGTTTGTTCAAAGGCCGGCATAATTAGGCGGGTCTACTGGCGTGTGGGTGCAAAGGGGATTGGGGCGCGGCGCCCGGGGCCACCAGGGCTGATTGCTGCGGGCGCCGAGGGGGCGCCGAGGCTGCGCAGGTAGGCGGTCACCTTGCCACCCACTCTCCTGCCCGCCTCACCCGTGGGTTTGAACGCCGCTCGCCCTCACTCGCCCCCCCCCCCCCCCCCCCCCCCACTGCCCGCCTACCTCCGCCCGCCTCGCCCGCCCTCCGCTCCCCCGCTCACCGCTCCGCCTCACCGCCCGCCCACCCCACCGCTCCCCCGCTCCGCCCGCGCGCCGCCAGCCGCCCCGCCCCGCCCCCGCCCGCCCGCCCGCCCGCCCGCCCGCCCGCCACACGCCCACCCGCCTGCCCGCCACGTTCGCCCGCCCGCCTGCTTACCCGCCGTTCGCCCGCAACCGCCTGTCCTTCCCGTTCGCCCGCCGCCGCCAACGCCCGCCCGCCGTTCGCCCGCCCGCCGCCACTCGACCGCAAACCGCACACCCATCTTTCGTCTGCCGATCATCCACACGCTAAAACCAGTCTCACCTGCGGCTCGGTCTCACCTGGTACTCGCTCGCACCAGTTGCTAGTCGTGCTGTGACTTGCATTTCCCTCTCCTTCTTCTTGGTCGCCAGCTCCTCCGTTAACTAATCGCAACCCCTGCCACCCAACGCTGGGCATACGGTGGCCTGCCGATGCGACCGGTTCTCCTCAGTCGCCAGCACAACGCCCAACTCTCCCTGCCACTCGCGTTCCCATTTACCCTCCCGCCCGCCGGCGTGTTTGTCCGGCCATTGCTCCCTTCCCCCCCGCCCATCCTCTCCCTTCCCCTCCTCGCCTACGTCCTTTACTGGGGCGCCGGGCTAAATGGCTCTAATTAGCGATGGGCTCCTCCGACGCCGCTTTGTTGGCTTTTTCCCGGCGCTTCTGCGGTAACCGGCGCCATTCATTGTCTCACCGTCCCCTGCTCGCCGCACGCCCTGCAGCGCTCCTGCCGCCCGCTCCACTCTGCCCATCGCGAGGCGAGCGACCACTGCCCCTGCCACCAATCGCCAACGCTCAGACCGTCCTGCTGCACACCCCGCTGCCCTCTCCGCTGCTCACCCCCAGTCATCCTCCAGCCCACCCCAAGCCCATCTCGCTCCTCACCCATTCTCCCTGCTTTCCACCCCGCTCCTCACCCCGCTCAAAACCCCACTCACTACCCAGCTCACAAACCTGTTCTTAACTCCACCCAACTCCTTACCCAAGTCCTCTCCCCACTCCTCTCCCAACTCCTCTCCCAACTCCT
>BLKR01005397.1:0-81820 GCA_011170035.1 Teleogryllus occipitalis
AAACAGCACAGGTCTCATTTTCGTTGAACTCTGAATATATGAAAATAATAGAATTTAGAAATATGAGAAAGTGCGTGCTGTTAGAGTTCCATTAGTTTCGTTATCAGTGTGCGACAATAAGAGTATTTCTGTCGAATAATCTCCGATTTTCTCCGCACGATCACAATGCTTCCTCTTTACTACTTACGTAGTATGTGGAGAAAGTAAAAAATCGCTAGTAGACAGTTCGGGGAAATCTGGAGACCATCGTACTCCGCCCAGAACTCGTTCATCAGTGAAAGTTGCAAGAACGCCAGTCAGTGAAACGTTTGCTGTGTGAAACGTTGCTCTGTCTTGGAAGAAGCTTACCTTTTTTCATTTTCAGTGAATTGTCCTTAGAATTCTTCGAAAATTGTGAGGTAATTTGTCGCATTTATAGCCCGGTAAAAAGTTTTGGTCCCCCTGTACGATTACTGAACAGCTCACCAAACACCAATTTCCTCATCGTGAAGTGAACGCTCGACCGTCTCGTGAAGACTTCTCGCCATTCCGTACCTTGCGCTCTACGAATTACGAATATCAAGGCTGACTGAACGAAGTGTGCCTCGCCCGATATGTAACACGACGTCGGGTCTCTCCCCCTTCAATATTTTTGAAAAGCCGCTTGAAATTATAAAATCGTTTCGGTTTGCTTCTTCAGTTGCTGTACAGGTGTAATGAAACTTGCGTAATTATTATTATGATTTTTTTGGGAGGCGGACTGGCAGTAGTTCTTCTTTCTGTATCGGCAATGGCCTGTGGATTCCTAACGGAAGGTTGCATATTTCGTTTCCAATTTGAAAGAAAAATCGTGTATTAGGTGAAATACTGGCATTCGGAAATTTTTCGATTAATTCTTGACGAGTTTATTCATATGATTGAGAAAGTAAATGGGCCTCAATACTAGGTCTTCTCCCGTGGACTGAATAAGACATTTTACACAGTAATGCATTGCAATGAAACTTAATACGCTCCGTCACATGACTTCCCCCGAGCGGCAGAAGCAATGAGTGGTAACATATTCACCCCCTACTCGCATTAGTTATGTGAGAGTCTTTTATAAAGTGTTTGTGTTTGTTTTACGTCTCTTTCTTAATCTCTCTCTCTCTCTCTCTCTCCCTATCTCTCTCTTAAACATTAGAGCATTATTAAAGGTATCCCTATGCAATTGCTCACAGGTCGATGTGACCCACAGGGTATGAGACGGTAGGGTTCCGCCTATTCGTCACCGGGGTACAAGGAGGAGGTTGTGTGGCGAGCACAACTCTCCGGCCACCTTTACCCCAGGAAAGATCCTGGTTCTCACTTGGAAAGGAGGGTGAGTGGACCTCACAGCCGCCCTGAATGGAAATCACCAGATAAAAGGAGGAGGTTGTGTGGCGAGCACAACGCTTTGGCCACCTTTACCCTCAGGAAAGATCCGGGTACTCACTTGGCAAGGAGACTGAATCGACCTCTGAGCTGCCTGAATGGAAATCACCAGATAAAAATCCCGGGATCGAACCTGGATTCTTCAGAAAGCCAACCAGTGCCCTGCCACTGAGCCATCGCCGCTCCTTATAGTATATTATTAGCGAATGAAAAGAGAACAATATGAGAAATGAAATATTCTGTAAGAATTACTTGTGAATGGCAAGCCAGCCCGTGCGGGGGCGTGGTCGGGGACGGGGGTGGAGGCTGGGGGCGGTGAGGCAAACGCAGTCGCACGGTCGGGCGCAGCGAGCGCGGGAACAAGTCGCTGTCAATCCCAGCCGCGCGCAACGAAATCACGTGTATTTGATTAAGACTGGCGTCTGTTGTGGCCGCGCCAACACGATTTTCTCCAATTCCGCGCTGGCTGCCTGGGCGCCGACGCGGCGGCGGCGGGGCGCTGACGTTGATGGAAATCCACTTTCCGCGAATGGGCGGGGGCGGGGGCGGGCGAGGCGGCGGCAGCATTCGGTTACTGGAGCGTCGCTCCCGCACGCGATTCCATGTTCGTCACGTCTCTTCCATCGATGCGGCGCGCTAATGTCCGCCCGCGTGCTCGAGCTCATGGCCCCGCCCCCGCCCCCGCCCCCGCCCCCGCTCCCTCTCCCGCCCCCGCTCCTGGCGCCGCAGGGCCTTTGAGTCAGACACCAGCGACACTGGGGGACGGTGAATTAGCCGTCTAATCCTGAGACCTCTAGTCGTCACCCACACTTCAGAACACTTCAGAACAGCGTCTTGGCTCTCTGAGTCGGACGCGAGCGACACCTGGGAACGGTGAATTAACCGTCTAATCCTGAGAACTCTAGTCGTCACCCACAGTTAACCGTCTAATCCTGAGAACTCTAGTCATCACCCTCAGTTCACAGCAGTTGCGTCTTGAGGCCGACTACCTTGATATCTGCCATTCATATCTGACAGAAAGAGAAGTTTCTTTAGCAAGGTAAGGGAAGGGCCGCTTTACATGGAGCCACTCCGTGTCAGCAGCGCTTCCGAGAGTCACGTGCGCTGGCAAAAATGTTGGCTTAAATGGAGATATTCATACGACCAGTGTAGGTGCGCTGTTGTTGCGCTCTAGGTGCGCTGTAGTGGCGAACACCCGCTACCAACAGGGGACGCACGTCCCCGCCATCGCCAGCAGAACACAACTAAATGACACCCATCGCACTAGAACATTGGAATGTGCCACTGGAACTGATTGCATCTGTTGACCGTCTAGGAGCCCATCTGTATGGCCCATGTGCCCATGTATGACCCATCTGAAGGCAGCCTTCGGACCCCTTCCCACAGCGCCACTCAGCAGAGCTTCCGAGTGGCGCGCTTGCTGGTAAAGTATTGGTGGTAGTTTTTACACTAGCGGCGTAGTCGCTCTGCTGTGGCCCTCAGTAATGAATTGATGCCACCAGCAGCGTAAAAGCCCTTCCTCGCCACCTTCAGCAGAAACTACACAATTCTAAATGGGAGCCTTCACACTAGACCACTTGGGCACGCTGCTGGAACTGTGCTGATTTGACTGTCTTGCGGCTGACTGAGCCCACCGCAGTGACTCACGAACTCTTCGTTTCTCGAGGTCGAAGGCGCTCGGCAGTTGCTCTATACGATAGACATCGGCGCTTCCGTTGGCGCCACAGAGAAGCCCATGTGATGGCAGCCTAAGGAAGGGCCTGTTAATTTGAAGGATACAGAATAGTTCTATTGTATCCCGCGGTCAAGTTTCTTCCTTAACCGCTTTTCAGTTGTTCCTTTTTCATTTTTACAATAAAATAAAATAAAATAGTGCCCTATTACACATTACAAATTACAATTTTCCACTATCTATGTACATATCGCAAAGAGATCTTCGCCGAGCGCGAATATTATTTTATTTTAACATGGGTAATCGAGCGGCCCAAATGTGGCAAGAATTGTGCAGTTTGGGCACCGGGAAGGCTTTTTAAGGCTCAACGGAATGCAGGAGCCACCACCACACTGGAGAACAATGGGCCGTGGACGCCTTGACTGCGAACCACACGTCGCAGGCATGCAGCGTCGCCAACGACGCCCCGATTGTTGGATTGCTGACCCCACCAGTCACCCTCGACATATCAGGACGCTCCTTATTCAAGCCTTACTGACCTCGGAAACTTGCAAACTTCTCACGAAGTTGAAAAAAAGAAATATTCTGATTTCAACAACAAGAACGAGCGGTCGCGAGCTTCGACCGCTAGTCGTGAGTCCACTCCACCGCCAAGTCCTGGAACTTGGGCGCCGAGCGGTCACCGCCACCGGCTTAAACAAAGCCGGTCTTCTTCTTTTAGTGCCATACACTGGTTAGTGCATAGGCTACTCTTCAGAAGCTTCTAGCGGCTTCTTGTGAGACTTATCGTAAATATACCTAGGGTAATTTGCCATTGCCCTCCCTAGGAGCGCAAGTACGCCAATTTTGACGTTTGATTTGAATAACAGATAGTGCAGGCTAAGATGTGCAATCTTATCCTGTAATTCAAATCGAAACTCAATTGTGCTAAATTGCTAGAGGATTTAATTTTGTCAGGACCAGTCAAGTGCCTTTCCTGGGATGTTTTACATGCCGACAAGCGTTCGCATGGATGCCGTGGGTTGTTGGCACCTCAAAATTCCCCCGACTCTGATTGGGTTTGAATCCGCGAAAACTTACATATAATTTTATTAATATGTTTCATGGCCGTCAAGCAAATGGAAAACAAAGAAAGCAGACAATCGATATCAAATAAAACGTGTTATAAAAACAGAAAATTCAACATTCATATGTCGCTTGATGTATAGTACACAAGGCTGACGACTAAGGTTTTGTGTTTTTGTTTGTTTTGCTGTTTTTTTATCAGTTTGAGCCACAACGAAATCACCTCTAATCACTCCAACAGTTTCATATTTTGAATGAAGTAAATTTTCTAAAATATACAATGAATCTAGAAATTTGCTTTTCTTATGGGTTGAGGAAATGTTTTTGAAATGAAGTTTTAATACTTATTTTTATTCAGTTATTGTTTCATACTTTTATTCCAATGTCTTTTTTCTAAATTTAAAATCAGTCCTTTAATCACCATAACTCGTCATCGAGTACCTGCTCTTCACCGTTGTTGGCTTCTTTTCTCTGCATGTCCTTCTTTGCCTTTTGCACCTCTGCCTTCTTGTGGTCTTCCTCTGCCGCGACCTGCTTCCTGTAATCTTAGAGGGATTTGGCTTCTTTCTCTTCTTCGCCTTCTTCTAAAGAGAACTAAGAAAATGCATATCATCTATATGATGCTGCATTCATATGAAGACGATTTTGCTAATTTTTTAATAGGTAATGTACTGGTATTTTAGTTTACGGGGCAGTGCATGAGATAATGGATAAAATGTTGCGTGTCATTTGCCGCCATTTCACGTGCATTTTACGGAAAATGGAGATTATCTTATTTTGGTAACCTTTCTTTCATATAGGTGTCGTGAATCAATGAATATTTTGAAATTAAAAAAACCTCATGTCTTCATGTTCAAACTTCATGTTCAAACTTCGTGTACAAAATCTTTGATGTAACCTGGATTCTTTAGTGATTATTTGTTTGAGATGTTTGTGTGAGGTATTCCCCTCCCCGCTAAGAGCCGACGCAAGGAGAAATAGGAATTCGGGAAAGAACGCGCGCTTCAAGACAGTACGTGATCTATCAACTTTTCTGCATCAGCGCCCCACAATACGCGTTTTTTCATCGAAAAATCCGCCGTTTTCTTCCGCACCGTTACGTAACTTTCTCCAGCCAACTTATATTACTGCGTATACATGTATACAAGAAAGTAAAAATCCAATATTCTATGCCCGTCTACTTCACGGATAGCATATAAAGAATTCACTGACATGGGTGCCATTGCGATATCCTGGACGATAATGAAAACATCGAGAGAATGCATAAACAGCACGAAGTGGTATGTAAATGTTTTGAATTGAATAAAAACGAGGTAAAGTAGGAAAACATTTTTGTGAACCTTGAAACACATTTGCAGGTTTTCCATTTTCATGTAACATTTCAGCGATCAAATTCTATAACGCACTCCTCGATATATTTCCATTGGGTACAATATTACAACCTGCTGTTTCGGAATATCCGCAATTTTTCTCCAGACAGGCACTTCGCATTCATATCTGAACAATACAAGTGGTTTCATCAGGCCCGCAGGTGCCAAGACCGACGTCACATCGAGGGCTAAGAGTTCCTTCAGGGAACATCAGGCGCCTCGCAGTCTTATTTCCCCATCAGAGACGCATCCATCAACGTTAGGGGCTGCCCTCCCAGGGCAGAAGACGCGCGGCGCCGCGGCGCAAGCAGGAAACATATCCCTCACGCTGCACAGTGGGTCCAAATGCCAAAAACGTGGCCAAAATATTCGAATTCAATTCCCAATGCAGTAAAATATGTCTAAGCCGGAAACCTGCCTTAACTGGAAAATTTCTCCGGCCCGTGAAGTTAAATATTATTTTACAGAGCATAAAACGGAATCTCTCCAATACGGAAATAGAATGGGTTTTCAAGTCCTGCAGGAAAAAATATCTTTATAAAATGTAATTCCTAGGAATTTAATGCAATTGGCAGAGAAACGCCAGATGTTCTAATGAAGTGAATGCATCTGCAATCCTGTTTTAAATTCTCTATTCCCGTGACATTCGATATAGTCGTGGCATTGAAAGTGAGGGGCTTCTGCTACCAGCGTAGAATTCGACCTTGGAGTCGATTGTCTCTCACGGCGTATGCTGTAGGAGAATTCCCTCTCTCCCGTCTCTGAGCGTGGGACAGTGTACGGGCTTAAGCGTGCGGGCGAGCGTGGGACAGTGTACGAGTCTTCCTAGCCCGCGTTGAAAATCATAACCCCTCAACCAGATACTCATTGTTCAAACCCATGCGAGGTTATCCTAAAGTCATAGTCCTGAAGTGTGACGCATTGTGAGTTCTGAGAAACCAAGCAGTCCCAATATAGCCACTACTCAGTATCATGTTACACCTAAACTCAGACTCAGAAGCTGTCAATGAAGATTGTTTAACATTCATTTATTTATAATTTCTTCCATAAAAATGTGTTCATTGTATTTTGATAATTATAATAAAGTCATGAAATTTAGGCCTATTACTTTTCGGGGAAGAAATATCAATATCAAAAGTGTCATAGTATGAACAACCTTGCATGAAACGGAAACATCCGTAAACCGGATTTTTTTGTCCCGATCGATTCCGGCTTAGAAAGTTTTTTTCTGTATTTAGTTTTGTAATTATAGTAAACACACTATATTTGAGATTTAGAGTTAAAAATCTGAATATTTGACAAGTTCTACTACAACAGCACACACTTTCCCGTATTACTGGTTTTCGTATTACTGGTTCTGTACCCCTAAGGGGATACAGACAAACGAAAATGTGGCAGTTCATGTCAACAACTTTGGTCATTAACCTCGCGAAGGTATGCATATGATGTGTTGGAAGGTAGTGTGTTTTCAGTGAAATGTGATACATGTGGAATGTGAATCACCTAGACGTCTTCTTACAGGTTTTCCCTTCCTCCAGGTATTTCCTGCTTCGGGACACCACCTTAGTCGGAATAAACTCTATACCCCCGACTGGTCTCCCGATATATGAGGTAGCCTACGCATCCAAGTGCAAGTGTGTGTGTGTAAGGGTATGAGGTAGGAAAAATTGCACGCGGTCCGTGGCCAGTATGTTAGGGTACTGCTCCAGTGTTCGTGATATTGGTTGGAGAAACCTTCGAAAACTAACATTCGTGGCTTCTCCTCCAGAAAGTCACTGATTTCCAACCACCTTCAATCTGAACCTATTTCCGGCCAGAACAGCCGACTTTTGAAACTTTGAATCCGTACACATTTGTCTTTAAACAGTTGTTTTCCTCGCCACGTAGTCTCACTCGACGCAATGGTAAATAATCACAATTCTGATTAACGGTTTAAAAGTCGGGTGAATTTACGGGAATCTTCATTTTTTCGTTGCAAACATAAATAAAGTCACTATTCGCATTATAATGGGATACGTCACGAAATTCTGTAAATGTTAGCAATAACAACTGCGAAACGAAAATACCCTGTGCCGCTTGCGAGTGTAGATACATGTGTGAGTGGTCATGCGCTGCATCTAGTTTCCATTTTAAGGTGGCCAGAAGAGTATGTAGCTAGGGTCGAAAATCCTTCACCGTCGGAAATCGAGCCTTAAGACCTCGCGAACAGAGACGGTATCGCGCTAATGGTGCCATCTCAGCTTGTGCCTCTTTGGGTACCTTCATACGGAACCAGTCGGTGACGCCATCGAGAAACGGCAGACCTCTTCACACACAACCACCGCCGACTGCCACTGACCGCGAGGAAGGTTTCGTGAGTCACACCGTTGTGAGCTCAAGAGGCCGAAAGGTTGGCAGCAAGCAAAAACCTGTGCAGTGGCGCGACTATAGTCCAGGCCGTGTATTAGGCCGAACTAGATTCGCAATATGGCAGCTTGAAAGATTTCCTGTCGGAATAGCCAACTTATGAAACTATAACTCTGATCAAGTCTCTCGCTTTTGTTTTTTGTTGTCATTCACAGTCCTCGCGCGGTCTCGTCTTGTCCACTGTTCAATAATACGTTTCGTTTTTCGGTAGAATTAAAAAGAGATGTTCATCTATAAACGAATATTAACTCTGTGAATAATTATTCAGTTAATTAAGAATTATCAACTATTGCGAGCTTAAGAAGTGTTAAAAAGTGTCAAGTGCAAGTGAAAAATACAACCTCAAAAGTTATCTGTGGTCATACTTCTATGTTAATAATGCTCTTGAGATGTGTCAACAGTTCCTTCACGTTTTGAACTGGTAGTAATGAGTTTTATTGAACGCAAATAAATACCACAATCATTGAAGTTAATTAACGTGATATACATGGTGGTTTTTAAGTGATCTAATGAATTGTTCCTAACAGTCCAGTTATGTCAATATCAATGCAAATGCATCCATTTAATTTATCCGTTCAATTATTCATTAGCTTTTAAAAGTAAGTTCAAAAAAAATAATAAAAATCATCATTAGTATAAGTAAGTCTTCAATAACTTATCCATTGTTACCAGAGACAGTCTTTCTCTTTACCCATTTTTTCACCATTTCAATGGGGTGTGATTCATAAGATTGGGATAAATGGTAATAAATATGACTTTTTGATTTTTTTAAAGATGTTTATTTAAACAGGAATGTACACAATCAATATAAATGGCACATTAAATATATAGTTGCACAATAATATTGAATCTACTCTCTTATTGTGACTACATTACTATAAGCTTCTCCCTGAACATGCAGTTATTACACGGTAAACCCTCTCATTGCTGGTTAAATAATTCAAATCAAAAGTATATTATACTTCAGTTTCCATTACAAATTCATGCCAAATAATTCCCAATAGGCAGTCAAGCAGTACAAGATTAATATATTGTTTATTTATTGCCAGTTAAATACACATTCTTGCTGTGAAAAAATTAAAGGTAAGACAACGGTTATTTTCAGCATTAAAATTAGAGTATTGTGCCAAGGAAATTCAAAATGCATGTGGGATTTAGAGAGAGATGTGGTGCTACTTGCCCATAACCAGTATTACAAGTAATGTCACAAATGCTACTAATCAAATAAGGTTACAAAAAGCTACAGAAAACTAAAACAATGTTGACAAGACTATTTACATAAACAAGACAAGGACATGTGTGAAAACTAAGAATTATAATAATTAGAGAGATGATTTTTATGTCCTAAAAATCTTGAAATATGCATCTATGACCTAAATATTCTGAAATATGCACTTTAATATGTAATTAAAATTACCAATATTTCATTTCATGTGGTACTTGGAATGAAAAAATATATTTTTGTGCAAACATAATATAACCTAGCTAACTTCTCAGGAGAAATAATTGAAGTAATTATGCACCTTCATTAAGAACATTGTTTGTCTTGTTTCATTTTTTCTGCTTGGTATAAAAAAATATATCAAGAAATATCCCACATTTGCACAAGTATTTTATTGTCTATAGAAAAGAAAAAACACAAATTGTGATAAGCTTTTTCTAATCAATGATTGCTCCCAAATAAATAGATTCTATGAAAACAAGGAATGGTTTAGAGATAAGTCACTCTTTTAACAAAATAAATATAGGAGCATAAAAATATGCTCTTATTATAATATGAATATGCACCAACAAGAAAAATTTGCCAAATTGCACTAACATATTAATCTTCATAGCATCCAATTCTAACCACATGTCAAGGAATTTAATGAAGCTATGCCCTGAAGCAATAGACAAAAATATGCAAAATCATAGATAATCACTCCCTAATAATAATAATAATAATAATAATAATAATAATAATAATAATAATAATAATAGTAATAATAATAGAATTATTATTATTATTATAACACAATGTCTGGAGACAAAAAAAAACATGTTTTGATTATTACAAAATCAATTTCTATTGATGATGAAAGAAATACATTTAATGTAAAGTTGTGTTAACAAAACTTGCTTCAATAAAAAGATTACGTAGTGATAGTCCCGACACATTTTGTAAGCTGGGGAATGAAAAGTTATTATTACATCAATCATGCATCTACTTCATGCAACAGAACCATAAGGTTAATATCTTACCTGAAATTATACCAGGTTAACATCACATTAAATTTTTTATTCCAAATAGTCAAAATATGACAGTTTAGATGCGATATATAGAGCATTCTTCTGTAAATGTATAATATAAATAAATAGTTTATTCCATGTTGTTCTTCATAAAGGATGAATTACAGTCATAAAAGGTTTCATAAAGATAAGAAACCTTGTTGTAATGAACATGTTACCTATAATTCCTCACTGTCGTTGTCATCCTCTTCTTCAGAACTGTTCTCCAAATTTATTGAGATTTCTTGAACTTCTGGAACATCTTGAATTTCTTTTCTCCAATACTCGTTTATAATTCTTTCAGTGTGTTCCACATAATTGTTCCATTTTTGTGGAGTCACCTACAAGGATATGTGCCAAAAAGAAAAATTAAATGATACCAGATTCCACATTACAATTAAAATAACTGATATAAATATTGAAAATAATAAATATTAATATTAAGCAATATGGGTTACACAAAGAAAAGCAAAAGCTGAAATAAAATTTTATAAAATTCATGCACTCAGATGTGAAAATAACTAATAATAGAAATAATAATAATAATAATTATTATTATTATAACAATTTTTAATGAGAAGCAATTAATTTTAAATATTATTATTATTTTTGTTGAAGTTTCTGGGATGGTAATTATGGCCTTGGATCAATATTATAAGAATATTCAAATTTTATTATTAAGCTGCTATTTGGTGTTAAAAGTTAAATATTCGCTTAGAAAAGTAAGTCATACCTGATTTAATGCTTCCTCCCAAACCTGTTTAGTTCTTTCAATGCCACTGCCTGCCCTTGAAACTACTACTTTAGAATAATAACGTTTGGTCTCAGACCATACTTGTTCTATTGCATTGAAGAAACAATGGTATGGAGGAAGGCGTAATACTTCATGTCCTTCATCTTCCAAAAGTTTGTCAACAACATATCTAGAAAAACAACAACAACAACCCATCTCAAAAATATTTTCTTCATTAACATTTTGAAAATGCAAATTATATATGAAATCAAACCTTTTTAGTTGAGTACAATGAAGCTTGCATAGTTGTCTCAAAAGGACAACAGTGGCATTATTTGGTGGCACCACACCATTTTGTTGTAACCACCTCTATAAAAATATTTATAGTTAAAATTATTTACATTTCAAATCCAATCTATAATCTTTACTAATTACTTACCACTAATTCATTTTTTTTCCACTTTGAAGAAGGATTTTCTTCCACCAATCTACTATGGTATGAAGCATTGTCCATTACAATTAAGCAAGGCCCCAAATTTTTCATCCCAGGAATTAACTGGGTTTGAACCCACCTGTGGAAATTTGCAAAAATAAAAAAATAATAATAAAAAACACAATAAATATTGCTTTAAGAATTACTTGATTGTTTGACCATAATAAAAATTAATGATGAACTTGCCTTTCAAAATTCTCACTGTTCATAGAACCATGGTAATCCTGGCCCCTCTTCAAATTTGTGCTGAAAATTAAACTTGCCCCTAATGAACATAAATTATTTCACTTCAACTGAGGAAATTTTGTCAAAATAAATTATTAACAGTGTATAAACACCAAGAATAAATTAATGTTATAGGTGATAATAAAGTTAGGGAAACATACTGTACAGCACCATTATGCAATGTTTATTATTATACATTCAGAATATTACGACTCACCTTGTACAAACCCATGCTTACTTCCTGCATGAACAACCACAAATCTGCTCCCCTCATCTGTTTTTTTTGGATGGCCCCTTACCTCATCCTTTTTTAACCATGTTTTTGAAGACCCTCCTATTGTAAGAAACCTATGGTAACATTTACCTATCCAACTTCAATCAAAATTTATATTGCTTTATTTTATGCACTTCCCATTATGTTCTCTATACATTCATTATAATGGGCAACAATATTAAAGTTAATGTTACAGAAAATAAGTATAAGAAATTACCATTCATGTATATCCATGTTTCATCCAAAAAAATTAGTCTTTGGTGTGTTGGAGTCTGTATTTTTAATGTAATTCCTCAGGAAGCACTCTCTTTTAAAAATTATAATTTCATTCTCCCTCACATGGGCATACCTGTCTCCCTTTCCCCAAGTAAAACCCATGTTCTTCACTATTCGCTTTAGGGAGGTCTGAGAGCCTTCAAAATCTAACGTTTCATCTCCCACGATCTCTATGTACAGGTTTCTTATAGAAATACCACAACCTACATAAAATATAATCCTTGGTACTTGTTAAATAATACATAAAACAACACAAAATGATCATTGTTTATATTAATAAAACTCTATACTAACAAACTAATTAAAAAGTCTAATTGATTACCTGAACTCAAACTACAATAAATTTTATTGGCAATTGCATCCTTAGTGAAATTGTCAACATCTGTGACTGGACGGGATCTTTTACGGGTCTTTTTGGGTGTGGTCAGAGCTTCTTGTTTTTTACATTTGTTGATAATACTATCAACTGACTTTACACCCACCTGTAAACACACAACATCTTGAAAAAAAGAAAATTAAATTTATTACGATTAATACATGAGTAATGGTAATTAATAAATGAGTAATGGTATAGATAATTAACAACTATACTCATCCCAATTTTAATTAAGAAAATTACACTTGTAAGTTTTAAAAGATAAGATGTAGAAAAGAAAAAAGAAAAATCAATCTTACCTGTAATAATTTTGCCACTCGCATTATTAAACAAGAGTGGGTAATATAGACCTTTTCTTCCACCGCTTCCTTCCACAGTCCACAATATAAATTGACAATTCCCTTTTGAAGAGAACTTTGAATGCGTTTTATCTTCAAAGGTTCAATATTTAGTATAGACCCAGATGTTGTTGGGCTATCCATTATTTTCCAGTTATAAATAAAATGAATTTAGAAAAAATAATAAATATAATATAATTAATTTAAAACAAGAAATACTAAAGGGACACAATTAACAACAACAAACAATGAACTACTATAACTATTTCAATTAACTTTATTATTATTACTAAACAAAACAATTGGAAAATAATAAATAAAACTCAAAAACGCCTAGTACTACTAAATAAATAAATTGAACGATAAAACGGAACGAACGAAGAGCACCAAAACGCAAAATGCAAATATTTAGCAACACTCGTAAACTAACACAACTCCACTTGGATGACTTTGAATGTTGGCGGAATCTACGGAAGTAGTCGTTGTTTCATTGCAAACTTAAATTTTAAAAAATGTCCCTACGGCTTGAAGGTAATATATACAGGGTATTTGTGTGACGGTTGGCAACAACCTTTGCCAACATGAAACGAAACTACCCTAAATCGAGTATAAATGTATGCTCTCATCCGACAGTGACATTTTTCAAAAGTTGTCCCGTTAGTTTGGCTTTTTAGCTGGCCAGCACAATAGTATGAACTAGACTAAATGACAGCCTTTAGGAGGCCTTCACATGGATCCTTTGGATGGCACCACCGAGAAACTCTTCACACACAGCCACCGCCGACTGCCACTGACTGCGAGGAAGAAGGTTTCGTGTGTCACACCGCTGTGGGCTCAGGCAGGCACCAGGCAAAAATCGGTTTAGTGGCGCGTCTAGTGTGAACGCCAATTAGGGTGCCTTCACACGGAGGCATTCGGTGGCACCACCGAGAAGTAGCAGAGACATTCAGACACAGCTCACGCTGACCTCCACTGACAGCAAGAGAGAGTGAGTCACACTGCTGTGGACTGAGGTGGTCGATAGACAGGCAGCACGCAAAAACCGAGTCCATTGTGAAGGATGTCATTTAGAACTGTGTTCTGCTGATGGAGGCACGGATGCGCGTCTGCGTTGCTGGTAACTGGAGTTGGCGTCCAAGTGTCCATCGGCGCAACTACGCCGCTCGTGTGAATACCTCCATTTAAACCAATGCTCTCGCAGCAGACGCACCAGCCGGAAGCGCTGCTCCGTGGCGCCAAGTGAAGGGACCTTTTGCTGATGAACCGAAAAGACATGGACGGAGGAGGAGCCGCCGAACAGACAGGATGATAAACCCTCCTCTTGCTGAAAGAGTAGCAACTTGAGTGAGAGACGTCACGTCCCGTGGGACACAGAAAGGGACACCCCCCCTGTGAGGAATGGAGGAACGGACGGACGAGAGGTGAAGGACTCAGCATGCAGTGTGAAATTTCTTAATTTCGCCGAGATATTTCATACAATCGTATCATGGCTTGTTTGTTATTTCGTTGTATTCTTCTGGATAATTGGTAACTTTTACTGTTTATCTGAACTTTTGATATAAAAACTCGGTCTTTTGTGTTAATGATATTTCGTTGATAAACTGTCTATTGCATCTGCAGTCTGTGAATAAACCAATTGTTAAATTTTTTGTCCTGGTGCCCTTATTGTATAAGCATACCTCCATCAAGACTGAACGACGAACTGGCAAAGTGGCTCGGGGAATCAACTTATGTGCATCTGACCGAGAGGACTCGAATAGCATGGTGGCAGGACTAGCTTCACAGCTGGGTCGAATTCAGTCGCTGTCTGAAGAAGAATTCTAGCGGCCGGCTGTTCTGATCGGTAGTTTTCCGAGGTTTCTCCGATCAACAACAGGCGAATGCCGGAGCAGTACCCTCACAGGTCAGGGACCGTGCGCGATCTTTCCTTCCTCTTCCTTGTCCTTTCTTCTGCTCTTACACACTTACTCTCACATGCACTACCACACATATCGGGAGACCAATCGGAAGCTTAGAGCTTGTTCCGGCTGGGGCGGTGTCATGCTGGAGGGAGATACCTGATTGGGGAAAATCTCCGCAAGTAGAGGGGCAGGTCAGCGCCGGATCTCGCCATCCAGCGGAGAAAGCACTGCCACCTCCAGCAATAAAAACACACTACTCTTACATGACTAATGACCTTAGAAGATGACGCGCCCGTAATCATTAACCAATCAATCAACTAATGGACGAAATTCTCCCAGATAAATTATATTTCGAGGATACCGACCGCATTTCCGCCACGAGGTCGCACCGTGCGGGGGAGCAGGCGGAGGGAGCGGGGCCATGCGCCTGGGGAGGTGTAATAGGTCGAGCTGCAGCACCACCGGCGCCAGTTGCTTCCGCACCGTTTACATGCAGAGGCTCGGCGGGCCGCTGGGGGCGGTAGAGGCGACAGGAAGGGAGAAGGAGGAGGAGGGCAAAGCGCTGTCGGCGACCGACGGGCGCGAGGTCGCGACAAGTGACGCCGCGCCGGCGCAGGGGTGACGGTGAAAGCAGACAGCGTGAGAAGGTCCCCAGAATGGGTAGGAATGGAGTAGGGTGGATGATGGTGGCAGTGGAGAAGAGTAGGATAGAGACGGAGGAGATGTGGAAGGCAGAGGAGTGTTCGGGGGCGAACTAGATGGATAGGCGTAGGTGATATAGTGATCGGAGTGGGATTGCTTGTGATTGCGTCAACTGAAGAGGTCATTGGTCCCGTAAGTGTAGTGCATGTTTTTATCGCGGGATGTGGTGGGGAACCTGGCACCGTCCCATCTGGAATAAACTCTAAGCTGCCGACAGCTCTCTCGGCATATGTGGTAGTGTGGGCAAGTGTGTATAAGTGGGTGTAAGAGAGGAATGAGAAGAGGACAAGGGCGATAATCAGGGAGAGACCGCGCGCACTTCCTGGCCCATTTGTTCGGGTACTGCTCCGACATTCGCCTGGTACTTATCGGAGGAACATTAGAGAACAACCGATCAAAGCAGCCGGCTGCTAGAATTTCCTCCAGACATCGGTTAAATTTGACCTATGTAGTGCGGTATCTCTGACTTTCCGGTCAGTGGCACTGCAGTGACATCAATTGATGCCCTTAACCACGTACTATGTCTTTGTGGGAAAGGAAGACAGGTATGAGAGGGAGTTGCTGGAGGGAATGTTAGTGGGGAGTGGGTGTCGCTTGCTAGGACGTTGCTGAACGAGTAGGGTTGAGGGAGGGAGGGGAGCGGGGCGGACTTCTGAACGGGGAGACAGCGACGGAGCTGACGGGGGTGAAGAGGTGGGGAGGGGCAGGGCGGGGGTGGGAGTGGGCAAGGGTGCGGGGACCTCAATTTGGAGGCGCAAATTGGATGCGAGGCAGACAGCGCGCAGGGGAAATCGGGAAGGCGTGGCGGTGGGGCGGGGGAGGGGCGGCGAGGGGGCGTGGCAGGGGGGCGGGGTCGTCTTCGCGGCGAACGCACGCGGCCGCGAGGGCGGCAAGTTGCTCCCCGAGGTCGTTTCTACTCAAGCGCCCCTAACTTCCAAACGAATGCACTACTTTGCGCCTTCAAATGCCCCCTCCACTGGAACGACCCGGCAACAGCGAGGTATTCTCACTTACACGCGCCGGGACTGCTGGAGGATTTGGGGTCTCATGATGTGTATCGGTTGCGGGCATCAAGAAATAACACTAGGGAACAATTTTTTTTTCATACCTCCAGGATGAAAATAGGTGATTTCAATGGAAACGATCATGCTGGTTCGGAAAATCGTAATAAAATGTTTCTATCACGCAAGTTTCAAAAGATATAAACATATTTAGTATTTGAAATAAACAAAATTCTATAATAATTTTCACATTGTCACTCCGGTTATATTACTATAAAATTTAATGAGCGAGCTTCATATGAGGTAAGAACAACTTAAAAACGGAATATGCATATTCTTGCAATAATATGCAGACATTAAAATGATTTGTTGGTATTCTCCACAACATTGGTAGAGTGAATGACAATGATTTTTGTGTTCTATTCAACCACAGCCTAAGGTTCGTTGTACACAACAGTGGTGAACAGCTCAAGGTTTGTCTTGATCACAAACACGACAGCAAAACTATAAACAAATACGCACATTTGTAATTTCATGTGTTTTTTCCTTTGAAGTTTGAGTGTAAATCTTCCACAAGCGACAAAGAAGTTAACGGGTTGATTCGCACACTTTTGATGGCAGATGCGCAGTAGGAAATGCGATGGTGCACATGCCTTGTTTTCAAAACATTCACTAAGTAAGACATACTAAGCCCACGAGGACCTACTCGTAATTGAATGCGACTACCAGGCCCGAGAATAAAGATAGCAATCTTCGAATACAGAAGGTAAAAAAAAACGAAAGCATAGTTTTGTTGATATCTCATAAAAGTGGCATAGATGAACTGCTTTTTTAAGATAGATTTTATGCGTATTAATTCTACATTAATTGCAAAATACGGCATTGTGACCATCAAAAGCAATAAATAAAATAAAGATCATAGAACTTTGCTGGCAGATTGCTAGTTAGCCATAGTGTATATCAATATAGTTATATAGCAATAGTGTATTAGTTGTAAGACTGTTTATTTTCAGGGTGTTAATTCTTTTTTATGTATATGTGTATTCATTTATATATTTAATGTATGTGCGGGATTAGAGATTATAGTATTCTGTTAAAAGTGATTCAAATTTGAGTGATTTCGTGAACGACCTAGTGGAGAATATCCGTGATCCTGATCCCTGATGTATGTATGTATGTATGTATGTATGTATATATATATATATATATATATATATATATATATATATATATATATTCAATTGTCGTCCGACTGAGCTGGCATTTCACCAGGTGAATAACTTCACCTCCCCCTGAAACAAAGGTAAAGGTTATAGTATGATACGGTATAAAGATACGGTGTATTTAAAAACTGTGACGTGATATGACGTTTTTATTGGGATATTCGTAATCTACGTATAAAATTGAGTATGTTGCGCACTCTACCTTCCTGGAGGTAAACATCTTGTTCCGTAATCTAATTATTGTCAGAATTGACGTATGTTCACAATGTTATTGTCGTATCAGAATGTTGAGCCACTCGAAGATGTTATCGGATATATAGAGGAAGGTCTTCAAATATGTCTACAATTTTTCAATAAATTTTATTGATTTTTTATATTTATTTGAATTAAATGGACTCGAGTTAATCGAAGTGGGTAATAAAGCCCAGACTCACCTCAGCTCTAACTGCGGTAGATGCATGAATATGTGAATGTGCAAGTTTTCCATTTAATAAAAAAAAATATTTAAACAGCAAAACAGTAATGGAAGAATATGGAGTAATTTCTTATATTAAGCGTTCCAGGAATGCCAATAACAAATTCTAGCAGAGGTGGCTCGAGCGTAGGATACACGGTTGCATAGCCCTCAGGTAAATAATATCTTATGTGTTAGGAATATTCTTTTTTTTTTTTCAATGACATTCAGTATTCAAGTTATTGCAGCAATATCGATGTATGTATACGAAATTATTTATTATTTTAATCAAAGAGCGCCCAAAGAGCATTCTGTATGGAATCTGGTGCTCTCCCAGGCAGTGCACCATGTCACACTCTTAAACTCTTTCACTCCGTTTACTCTTTGACTCTGTGATTCACCATAGGTTCCTGGTTGTATTCGCACCGCAACCAACCACCGGTTTTTAGCGCAGAAGGATGGGGCTATAGCCAGAGCGCGCCGAGCTACGTCCGAGGGGAATAACAGTTTTCTGTCTTCGTCTAAAACAAGCTGCAACCCATTTTTTTATGAATTTCGCATGTTATTTAAAGTTCACTAGTTTAGTATATTCTTGACAGTATTGAATGCATTATTTGTGATGTTTGGGAAATTTATTTTTATTTCATGTTAGGTTCGTTGATTCAAAATGTACATTTGATGAGTTCTTTGTGTAAATATGGCCGTTTTGGAAGAAAATAAGTCTTGTTGTCCCTCTGCTGCGCACGGAGTTTGCAATAATCTGCCTGGCAGAAACTGTAGTTATTTTCAGGAATTCTGTGAGTGTCGTAAATACGAGTGTGTATGGAAGATTTTTCATTATTTGAATATGTACGACTGTAGAGAAATTTTCAAAATTGTATTTCGTTATCACCACCACTAATAGCAGAAATAACAATCAGATTATAAAATGAAGTAGCGTAAAACGAGTCCAAATGATAGTGTTTGTTGTAAAGTGCTGGAGTGTGATCTCCATACCTTCGAAACTTAGTTCGTTTGTGTTTTGTTTAATATGAATTCGATTACCGGCAATTGTCTCAATGCAGACTCATACAAACATTAGGGTCCATTACAATCAATCTTAGAATCATGTATGCAGGAGGTGAACATACCTGACACAGGCAATGTGTACAATGTTTTAATACAGACATTCATTGAACTTAGTTGTAATTAGTTTACGTGACTTGTTTCCGTTTCATTACAGACACTAGTGTTCTGAATTTTGAAAATTACAATTCCGTCATTCAATGGAGCTGCCACCCTTAGTTTGTTGGGGCACCAGCTACCACTGAGTTCTAGGTGGCCAGTGCGCTATTCTGAACAGCGTAAATAAGATTTCCGCTGCGCATGAGCGAAATTTTTTTTGACAATTTTGCTACCTCCGGAATAAAGGACTTCCGTTGGACTAGTTTCAACTTCCTTTCGTCATTCATGACGTCGCCACGTCTTCCGCGAACCAACTTGCTTGTTCGTTTGCCTTCAGCGACTCTGAGCGTAGACAGCTCTCGAACGAATCATGAATGTTTGCTGCATAGAATGATTCTTGGTAGGTTGTTAGTGATTCCGGGCGCGTCAACTAATGAGGTCATACATCCCGTAAGTGTAGTGTATGTTCCCCCCGGAGAGTTAGCGGTGATCTTCCCCTGCTGTATGGCGAGATCCGGCGTCGACCTACCCTCAGATAGTGGGTTTCCCCCAACCAGACATCTCCCACCAGCGGGGCTCCGCCCGAGCCGGGACAAACTCTAAGCTCCTGACCGGTCCCCTGGCATGTGTGGTAGTGTAGTGCATGTTAGTGTGAGTGTAAGGGGTGAGGATAGAACAAGGAAGAGGAAGGAAATATCGCGAACGGTCCGTGGCCTGTTTGTTAGGGTACTGCTCCGGCATTCTCCTGGTGTTGATCGGAGAAACCACGGAAAACTATCGATCAGAACTGGCGGCCGCTAGAATTCTGCTTCACACAACGACTGAATTCGACCTGACTGAAAAGCTAGTGTCGGCAATCTCGCCAAGTTCGGGAGTCGATCCCAGGATCTCGCGGCCAGAGGCACTGCAGTGACATCAGTTGATGCCCTGAGCCACCTCTCCGGTGAATGATTCCTGGAAAAGCGCCTCTCAGGCCAGTAGCACGTGCTCGCGCTGCGCAGCGAAGGTGCTCGAAGCGTCCGTAGGCGGTCCACCTGGCGTCATCCGAAAGCTGCTGGCTTCATTTACGCCAACCATTTGCCCCGCCCCCACTGCCTGCTCTTCTGTCGCAGCCTCCCCTCTCCCTGCGCAGCTCTCGTCAATTTACGGGCCCCCCGCTTCTTTCTCTCACCCGAAGACGTCACGCTAATCTCATTAACGGGCTGCGACTTGATTAAACATTACGACGAACGGGTCGTTAAGGAAGATTTGTAAAGTGGTCGACATATTGGAGCGCCTGCCGCCTCCCGCGCCGTCGGCCCCGCCCATAAGTCTTCAATTCTTTTAATAAAAGCGGGCGCCGCCCCCGGCGCCGTGCCTTCCGCCAACGCGCCGCGCGGCGTCTGCGCGAATTAATGAGCGTTTCGGCCCCCTCTTGAGCTCGCCCCGCCCCCGCGTCCCGCCCCCGCGCCGCCCCTTCATTGCCTTTGTCTGCCATCTTTGATTCGGCGTTAATTTTTCTCGCGCTGCCTGCGCCCCAAGAGCCCTCTGGCGGTGCTCGGATGAAGGAGAGTCAAACGTTGGACGCGCGGATCTCGAGCACCGCCGGGATGGGTGGGCGGTTCCTGACAGTCGCGACGGAAAGACAGCATCATTAAAGCAGTAGCGGATTGAAGGGGGTTTAATGGAACGGCGAACATTTGAAAACGTGGCAGAAGTAATTCTTAAACAGAGCTGGCCCGTTAGATATCTATGAAGATGGGGAAAAAAAACGGGAGCGATAGCTCAGTGCATCAGCTGATGTCACTGCAGCGCCTCTGGCGGGGAGGTCCTAGGTTCGAGTCCTGACGGCATATTCCGGGAGACCGGTCGGGAGCTTAGAGCTTGTCCGGGCTGGGGCAGTGCCCCGCTGGTGGGAGAGTCCTGGTTAGGTGGAAACACCAGTAGCCGACGGTAGGTTGGTGGCCGATCTCGCCATCCAGCGGGGGAAGATCACCGCCATCTCCCATGGTACACTTCTACACCATGGTTTCATCTTAGTGCTTGTAACATTCTGGGTAACAACAAACTTCGAGATTGATTCTAGAGACCTTATTTATAAAACATTGTAATTGCATTAACAGTCAAATTGAGTCGAATGTTTTGACGTCTTTTTATGATTTTGTTTTGAATAATTTTTTCAATAACCATTCAAAAAAAGTGTAATAACCAAAGTTATTATTTCTAATGTTTATCCTATTTACTATACAATATGGCATTAAATTATGTTGGTTGATTCATGAGTTTCTAGTATGGTTTATGTTCGTTGTTCCATTTTTTATTTTTTCCAATCAGATTATTTTTTCCCCTATCTTTTCCAATATCATTTCTCTCGCTCTTTTTTCACTTAATATTTTCGTAGACTTATGTCTTCCAGCCCCATTTGGCGGTTGCCAGCTATGTTAACATAGGCGTTTCCATCGCTATATTGGTTTTACTAACTCATGAAGTTTTCATATGTTCTGGATTTCTTGTTTGACTCATTTTTCATTGGTAAGCCTCCATACCTTTATATAGAATATTTTATATTTATACTCTATTCATTTGTAATGAATTATAATATTATCAAACAAAATTAAGAGGTATATTTTTTTTCTCTCGTGTTTAGTCTATGTTTTCATTGAGTGTTGTTTTAGAATGAGGCAGAAAGAACTATTCCTCGAAAATGCTGCAAGAACTGGAATACAATTTTTGAAATTTCCCCTGATGCTGTTTTATTGAATAAATAGTGAAACACCAGATGAAGACGTTTACTAATGTGGTCTATCCGTAATTAATTGGCAAAATAACGTACAATATATTTTCCCGTTGTGACAGACGATTCGAACATTAATAAGAATACAAAAATTATGATAACAATGTAAACTCAGAAAATTGGAAATAAATGTTTTTCGAGATCATATTTCGTATTTATTACGTAAATTTAAACGAAGATGATTTTCATGTCACTCGTCAATTCATTAATTCGTACATCCTGTCAAATAAATTCTAGAAACAAAGAGCACTTGATGCAAAACTCGCCGCGAACCTGTTTTGACCACAAATTCAAGGTAGAGTTCCCGGTTTTGAAACCAAACAGCGCTGGCTACTTGCAAAGCGTCCCTAGAAGCCATATATCATTGTACTTTATGGTAACGCAACGCACGTGAACATCGTAGGGACCAAGCCAAGTACAGATATACATCTTCTGTGTCGCACCAGTATTTCCGGCTAACGCCCGGATGCATAAAAAGACCGACGGGAACAAGGAACTCGCTCTTCCGGTCAGAATTGTTTCCCACGTGCTATTCAATTCCACAGCTACCACTCCTCCAGACATTCAGAATTTTGTAACAGTTTTTAGCTTACCGAAGAACACATATTACAACAATTAGACAGCTTAGTAAGTGCTGGCAAATCTCAAATAGGTTGGTTGACTAAATAACGCATTTTATTATTTAGTGTTTCTGGGGACGGCAACTATTATGGTGATTAGTCCTGTAATTGAATCAAATAATCGATTCGTTTTACCGGAAGCGGTAGCTCAGTGCATCAACTGATGTCACTGCAGCGCCTCTAACCGGGAGGTCCTAGGTTCGAGTTCTGACGGCGGCAGGATTTTCGACACTAGCTTTTCAGCTAGGTCGAATTCAGTCGCTATCTGGAGGAGGCCAGCGGCCGGATGCTCTGATCGGTAGTTTTCCGTGGTTTCTCCGATCAACACCAGGCGAATGCCGGAGCAGTACCCTACCAAACGGGCCACGGACCGCGCGCGAACTGTCCTTCCTCTTCCTTGTCCAATCCTCTCCCCTTACACACACACACTACCATGCACTACACTACCACATATTCCGGGAGACCGGTCGGAAGCTTAGAGCTGGTCCTGGCTGGGACGGTGCCCCGCTGGTGGGAGAATCCTGGTTAGAGGGAAACCCTAGTAGCCGACGGTATCTCGCCATCCAGCGGGGGAAGATCACCGCCATCTCCCGAGAGAGAAAACATGCACTACACTAACGGGACTAATGACCAAAGCAGTTGACGCGCCCGGAAACACGAAAAAATCAATCAATCAACCGATCGATCGATTCGTTTGCAACCGTTCAGCCAACGGCGTAAGATATATAGTTGTAAGATATGGAAGGGAAGAACTGATTTTATTAAGAAGCTGGCGGTGCAACAATATATTCCACTTCTCCGCATTATTTCTGTTTTTGAAGCAATTTTAGAAAACTCAGTAACGAAAATAAGGTCTGCGACCATCTTTCCTCTATCCGAGGACGAATATGCGTGATAGAGGAAATAATTAACATGGATAGAAACAAGATTTATCCGCTTTTATGTTATTAAGACCCGGCAATTAGAATTGTGTTTTCGAAAATACGCATTTTTCCGTAGCATTCCAGTACTTTCTCTTCTTAAGAAGTAAGGTGAGAAAGTAAAAAGAAAGATAAGTAGAAAAATTAAATGAAAAGAATAGCAATAGGCAGTCGGAGAAACTTGTGGTGCTAAAACAGCACGTATTTTCTCGCCAAATTTTCCCGCAAAAATTTCATTAAAAGTACTCAAATTTTCGAAAGATTATATTAAAAGATGACCTTATTTCAAAATGTATATTTAAGGAACATATTTCATTAAAGGAAAAATATCTATCTTCATAATTGTAGTTGTAGGAAGACGCCGACAAAATTTTGAACTTTTGCAATTTTCGAAAAATCAGGATTTTTAACGAACAAGAGATCGGCACCAGTATCTTCAACGTCCTTCACACGATCCAACAACAAAATTTAATAAAAAACGATGGAGCCATTTTTTTGAAATTTTTGAATTTGCCCCAGGGTCTTCGTGTAAAGTACCAGAATCAAAATATCAGTTTCAAATTCAAGAGACCGCGACATCAGCCAGATCGATTGAGGCATACCAATTTTGGAGAAAATCGGCTGAACGGTTTAGCCGCTAGCGTTATTCACAGACGGACGGGGAGACGTTTTACTGTCATTCGATTTCTCGGTATCAACAACTCTCAAACATGAATTCTAGCTACACCCGATGGTAGAGTTTTTTTTTAATAAATTTAGCATCTGGATTTATCCACTTTTTCGTTGCCAGGGCCCTGTAATTCGAGTTTTTCTGCCGAAAATTCGCCGCTTTTCCCCGTGGCATTAGAATACTTTCTCTTCTTAAGAAGTACCTTCTTAAGGGCGAGAAAGTAAAAAAGAAGCAGAAAATTGTCATAAATCCAGTGTGCGTAAACAGCACGAAAAGCGCGCACGTCGGAAGTAGAAGACTGCTGGTGTCGCACTTCTCACGCAGCGTGCTCCCTCCAGGGCGTGGAGCTTAGGTGGGGCACGCGAGCCAAGGAAGGGGCCCGGGCAAGGGGGGCAGCGGGACGGGCGCTCACCGCACAATGCGCCGTCGGATGAAGAATGATGTGGCGGCGGGGGTTCATAGAGCCAGCCCGCAACGGGGGACGGGTACCCGCATAATGGCTCGTAAATCATCAGTCACAAAGGCGGAGAGCTCGCACCCCGCGCCCGCCCGCCCGCCCGCCCGTCGCGGTGTCTTCTCCAATCGCTGGACACACGTTCGCGGGGCATCGCGCTCGCACTCGTAAACCAGCTGGGATACCCGCCGCTCAACGAACTTAATTTTCTAAGCAAGTTCGGTATTATATCTCCCCTTCTTCCTCGCGATTTATTGCCGAGAAGAGATGCAGCGACCGAACGCGAGCCCGCAATAAAAGCTTTATACCGGGAGAGGTGGCTCAGTGCATCAACTGATGTCGCTGCAGTGCCTCTGACCGGGAGGTCCTAGGGTTCGAGTCCCGAGAGTGGTAAGAATTTCGATACTAGTTGCATAGCTGGGTTGAATTCATTCGCTGTTCGGAGGATGATTTCAGAGGCCGGCTGCTCTGATTAGTTGTTTTACGTGGTTTCTCTGATCAACCCAAGGCGAATGCCGGAGCAGTACCCTAACAAACGGGCCACAGACAGCGCGCGATCCCTTCCTTGTGCACCCCTTACTCAGGCTTACACTAACACGTACACTACCACACATGCCGGGAGACCGGGCGGGAGTTTAGAACTTATCAAGGCCGGGGCGGTGCCCCGCTGGTGGGAGATACCTCGATGGGGAAATCCTGCTAGCCGATGGTAGGTCGGCGCCGGATCTCGCCATCCAGAGGGAGACCTTCTAATTGTATCTTCTTAGTTCTTTACGCTATTGTTCTTTACAATTTGGATTGACATTTACAATCTTATAAAATGTAACTATTTAACGTTCTGTTCAGTGCACGAATCCTTGTGGAGAATAATGAAATAGGACAATTTCATGCTTATGAAAATTAATATGAAAGAAACTGTGAAAATCTATCATATAGTAAGAAAATATTTTATAATCCTTGTTAATTGTCTTATTCCAAACCTACTTACTAGTACATTTGCGCAGAGTTGCCAGGAAAGGTCAGATAGATGTAGCATATTTTTCTCGCTTTCTCGTTATTTATAAGTCGTAGTTTGGTTATAAAATATCATCGTGGTTATTCTTTTGAACTCTGATAAGGACACATTATATTATGCATTTTCCAATTCAATAGATATTCCATTTCAGTCATTGCAGAAATAAAAGGTGAGAGGAATAAATTATTTAGAGATTTGAATTCAGCCCATCAACATTAGATTTAGAAACCTGTTCAACTCCGTGCTGCAGAAGAAAGGTAATGTTGCAGGTGTCTTCTTGTATCCATTTAATATTTAATATGTAATATTTAATATTATATGTAATATTCCAAAGTTGTAATTTTATCAATTTTGTAATATGTCAAAATATTTTAAAATTGTTAGGGAACCTATAGTTTGGTCGTGCTTAAGGCCTCTTAAAATATTAATTCGTTCCTATCTGCAAACATTTACGCAAGATGATTATATTTGTGAGATGATTGTATTATTTGACAAACAAGACATATACACATCATTATCCATTTTCTCTATAACACATTCTTCTGAAAGCAAATAATATGATTTCAATGAATGAACCTTTTTTAAGTGAAAAATAAATCATGCAGAACGGAGCTACACAGAAATCGATGCGTGATTATCAGAGTAATTTGTATTTTGCTTTATGGAGCTATTCTATTAACTAATTAAATGAAAAAGAATCTTGTTTTCCGAACTGAATTTGCTCATCCCCAAACAGTCTGTTGTAAAACCACAGATTTATGAGGGATATATCATTTGGTCTGAGGAATGTATTGCTTCTTGTATAATAGCCATTAACTCTTAATTTCTAATGTGGATAATGTGGACAATAATAATATTTAAATAAAACAAAACAAAAATAAACATTAATTGTTCATAGATTTCTTTCGACAACCAATGCCATCTTTGTTATAATAGAATGAAATTTAATTTATTTTTAAACACAACCAATCCTCCGACCCATCGGCCTGTCAGAAGGAATATTCATCTGGACCACGACATATCAGTCTGGTAAGCAACTTAAGAAAATACTAGTATACTGGTCTAGATTATTCTACAGTGCGTCACTTTACCAACGTGTTAAAGTTTCAAATCCTGGAAAGCACGAAGATTAAGCAGGAAAAATCTTAGAAAAACAGCTACCTTGAATTATTAGAGATAGGTATTTGATTGTGACTTTTACCTTGCATTCGAGAGATACTTTTTCACTCTAGATTATGCGCAAATTACTCCCTTTTCAAACAACACTATACCATATTGTTTAAATATGTACTTTGAAGAACATCTTTCATCAGAAAACAAACCTGTATATTCAACATTGTAGTCGTTGAAAGATGCCGAAGAAATATAAAAGTATTGAAAGTTTCGAAACTTCGGAGAGTTTAACGAAAATCAAGCCTGCAAATGTTTTATAAACATACATTTCTCTATCCTAGAAAACAAATTGGAGCCTTTCTTGAAAAAAATTGAAAATGTTAGTAGGGTTTTGTACCTCCCTGCCCCTCGAAAACTTTTGAAGAATCGGTTGTAAATTCAAGGGGCTGTTATATCAGTCCGATCGGGGACTATCAACGTTGGTGAAAAAATCCTACTTGCGGTTTAGCCGCTAGTGTTGTTCATAAACAGACAGACTTTTGTCGCAAACCAATTCTCCAGAATCTAGGACCACACAACATGGATTCTCACTTCACACATATTAGAGGAAGTAATTTATTACATATCGGAGCGAGAACTTCCCACTTTTTCGATATCAGAGATCCACAATGAAAGTGTTTTCTATCGAAAATGCAGAATTACAATAATTTATCTTCACAATGTAAGTAAACTACACAAGAAAAAATTAACGTGTGTGACGTATAAGTTTGTCTTTCGATGTATACCCAGATGCTTTATGTTCACACCTGCCGCGTCACTATGTCCTACACTAAAAAACTAGTGGTGCTAAAACAGCACGTACATTCTTCCCGTATTTTCTCGCATAATTACGCAAGAAGTAGTCAAATGTTCGAAAATTAGTTTATGACCTTATTACATAATCTCTCTTTGACGAACATATTTCATTAAGGGAACAAATCTCCATCTTTAATTTTGTAGTTGCAGGAAGACTCCGAAAAAAACAAGTCTTAAGCAATTTTCGAAAAAACAGGGTTTTTAACAAACATGAGATCTGCACCATTCTCTTAAACGTCATTCACACTATCCAACAACAAAATTTAATAAAAAACCATGGACCCATTTTTTTGAAAATTTCAAAAAAGTCTCAGGGGCTACGTGTGAAGTCCCCCGCCCCCCCCCCAAAATTGAAATATCGGTTTCAAATTCAAGGGGCTGCGTCGTCAGTCAAATCGATTTAGTAATATCAATTTTGGAGAAAATCGCCTGAACAGTTTAGCCGCTGACGTTGTTCACAGATGGACAGACGGACGGATGGACAGGCAAACGTTTTGCCGTCATTCGATTTTTCGCTATCAAGAACCCAGAAAACAAGGATTCTGGCTACACCACAAGTTAGAGGATTTGTTTCTAAATTTAGCAACTGTATTTATCCACTTTTTTGTTACCAAGGCTATGTAATAAGAGTTTTTCTTCCCAAAATTCGCCGTTTTTTTCCCGCAGCATTGCATAACTTTCTCTCTACTCCGTAGGGAGAAAGTAAAAATTAACGTTTGTGACGTATGAGTTTGTCTTTCTATCTAGACCCGGATGCTTTATGTTCACACCTGCCATGCCATCGTGTCCTACACTAAAAAAAGCTGAAATATCACCTGAAATCCATTTGCCTCGCTCTTCGCGTCTTCCTCGAGGCGGCGTGTGGAGGAAACGCCGTCACAATCCCGCGGCGGAAGCTACATCTCGTGTTGGAACGCGACGTTTCCATCAAAGCAAAAGAACCGGGAAATCTGGGACGGGAGTCGTAAAATCCCCCAAAATACCCGCGGCCATCAAAATTTCTCTCGCAAGATAAAAATACAGCATCGGCTGTTAAGCTTAACACCACTATAAAATAGCAACGCCAGCTCCCGCTCTGCCTCTCGTGCGCTCGCTAGTGCCATTCCACTTGCCTAATAAGCCCTCGTCCCCGAAATTTAAGATTAGAGGACAGTTCGGGATTGGGAATGTCGATTTACATCGTGAATTCAACGGAAATGGATTAGATTTGCTCACAAAATTAAAGCAGACTTCTTTAATTTGTAAGCAAATAAATTGAGAGTTGTTTGCAATACACGATCCACAGAGCTTTTTATGACTGTCATCGTATTTATGTTTGCTGAAACATAAACATATTGAATAAAATATTGTTTTTTAAGGTTCATCATTGTGTTCAGCATTATTATTTTTACACGAGAAACAAATCAATTATAAAATTATGATACTTTTGCCGTTAAATCTTGGCATCACTCCGGTGAACATCTATTGATAGAAGTAGAGATATCTTGATAACTAGGAGTAGAGTACTTCACTTCCCCCAGCTGTCTACAACACCTGAACAGTGCTACACTCTAGTAGCGCTTTCACGATTTAATCAGCCTTCGGGATGACGTAGGAAGCAAGAGGAACGAGCACACAAAGCAAAGCAGTATACCGTATATGAAGTATACAACAAGAACAGATAACTATTTTTCAGCACTGATGAAGAATACGTCTACGCCTTGTAGATAGTTAATAGAACGAGGTAGGTGGCAGGCATAGCTCCCAGGTGACTGAAGTGGGCAGCGGATGGTTCGCAATGGGGTGCACAGAGCACAGGACGCTCTTCGCGGATCTAAAGGCGGCTCCACACATTCGTTATACGACGAGTAACGAGCAACCGCTCGCCGAATCCCTAGTAGGGTGGATGAGTTGCTCGCTATATGCCGAGTGACGAACATTCAGTGTTCACCCTACCCACCGCGTGTCGGTCTTTTGGACACATCAAAGGGAGCGAACATTCGCCGAACACGACAGCTGCTCGGGATTGGGCGAGCACTAGCTCGCTGCTCGGCGTATGCCGAATGTGTGGAGCCGTCTTAACAGTGCAGCCGACCACCGTTAAAGTTAGGGCTAACCATAGACTGTACAGCGGTTTGAGACGGAGTTGCGTTTGAAGGATATCAGCTGTTTCGGTGTCATCCAATCAGAAGGCTGAACGCCACCATTATGTGTCCCTGTAGCGACGTGTCAGGTCCCGATTGGACACAACACAATACAGCTGATATCCATCAAACGCAACTCAAAAAAAATCCATCAAACGCATGAAAACCGCAGAATAAGGAGGTATTTTTTTTCTTCATGGGCTAACGTTCGCATTTCAACGAACGTCGAGAGCAGTGCGAAGTCTCACACCGGACCCGAGTAAGCGCACAGGTTGCCGCTACACAGCCCAGAGCCAGAAGAAGGCGAACGTAGCGAGATCTGGCGCCCGCGGAGGGGGAACAACGGTTACACGGAGCCGATCGCCGAGGTTCACCGCCTCCGCCGCCGCCGCCTGCCACAGACCACCCGCCACACACCCGCGGGCCACCGCCGCCGCAGGCTCCCCTTCCCCCTGCCCCTCCCCGTCAACGGCCAGGCCTCTCCACCACGCCGCCGACTTTGAACTATAAATAAGGGTCACGCCATTTCAACACCACAAGCCTTAACAGCCATGCTATATAGTGTACAGACGCCGAATGGTGGCCATTAATTGGGAGCCTATAATAGTTTCGTTAACTGGCGCGGTTGAAAGAAAAGAGGAGAGGGCGGGGCGGGGTGGAGCGGGGCGGGGCGAGGAGGGGTCGACAGGCGGGCGGCGCGGCGCGGCGCGGCGCGGCCGCAGCGCGAAAAGAAAGAAGGAGAAAAAAAAGGCGTCGGACACGGAGGAGAGACGTAATGGAAAGGATAAGGAATGGAAGAACAAGAGTACTGCGGTGTTTCAGTTAGCGGCCGCGGAGAGCCGCCACCGACGGAGCCGCTCCTCTGTCCATAAATAACGCTGCTCGGCCGCCGCGCCACACCGCGTTCCTCCGTCCCTGTCGCACACGCGCGAGACGCCCTCTCTCTCCCTGTCCCCCCCGCCGCGGCGCGCGCTCTCTGTCGGCCGCTCCCCGCCCCACCCCGCCGCCCCCTGCCCCCGCCACCCGCCGCCGCCGCCGCACGATTTATTGCCCCTTTCAAGCCGTTTCTTTTGAGCGGGCGCGGGGCGGGCCAGCGCCGAGCAGCAGGTAATTATATCTTCCTTCCACCGTGAAATAAACCGCCTCATAACACGCGCCGCGCCGGCGCCCGTCCGTCACTGTCTGCGGCGGCGCGCGCAGAGCCCCCCCTCTCCCGCCGCCGCCCCGCCCCTCCCCGCGCGCCCCGCGCTCGTTACGGCGAGGTGGGGGCAAGGAGACGGAGGCGGAGGCGGCGGTGGACGGTGGGTGGGAAGCGGAGGGGGAGAGCGGTGTGTGTGGTGTGGGCGGGGTTGGGTATGCCAGGCGGGCGGACGGGGTAAGGCGGGGGCAAGGAGACGGGAGCGGGGTTGAAAGAGGCGGAGACGGCGGTGGAAGGTGGGTGGGAAGCGGAGGGGGAGAGCGGTGTGTGTGGTGTGGGCGGGGCGGGGCTTGCCAGGCGGGCGGACGGGGTGAGGCGGGGGCAAGGAGACCGGAGCGGGGTTGGAAGAGGCGGAGACGGAGGGATGGACGATGGGTGGGAAGCGGTGGGGGGAGAACGGTTTGGGTGGTGTGGGGCATGCGAGGCGGGTGGAGTAGGAGCGGCTGGTGGGGCAGGACGGAGCGGGGCGTGGCGGGGAAAAGGTGACGGGAGCGGGTTTGAAGAGACGGAGTCGCGGAATGGACGGTGGGTGGGAAGCGGAAGGGGAGAACAGCGCGTGTGGTGTGGGCGGAGCGGGGCATGCGAGGCAGGTGGAGTGGGATGGGTGTGAAAGGAAGGAGGGATAGAGGGCGTGGGCGGAGCGGGAGAGGCATGTTGGGTGGTGCGTGTGGTGTGGGTGGACTGGGCATGCGAGGCGGGCGGGTGGGGAGGGCGGGCAGGGCGAGGCAAGGGCGAGGCGGTGACAAGGGAATGGGAGCGGGGATGGAAGAGACGAAAACGGCGGGATGGACGGTGGATGAGATGCTAAGGCGAGAACAGTGCGTGTGAAATGGGTGGAGCGGGGTTTGCGAGACGGGGCGGGGCGTTGGGGGAGGGGCAGGGCAGAGCGATCCGCCACCGCGGGGCGGATGGGTGGGGCGGGTGAGGGCCAGGTTAGGCGGGGAGGGGCGGGACATTTGATTGGGGGGCGGGGCGGGGAGGGTGACCACACCGGCCGGGTGGGATGGGCGTGAGAGGAAGGAGGGATAGGATGCGTGGGCGGTGAGGGAGAGGCGGACGGGGCGAGAGAGGCGGGGGGGGGCAGGACTGGGCGGAGAGGGCGGGGCGGGCGGCGAGGGACGGCGATAGCAGTCTCGCGAAGAAGCGACACTCAGCGTGGCCCAAACCGAAGGCTAATTACACCCCTCCCTTGCTCCCCGCTGCCCGGTGCGGATTCCACCACTTCCTTCGCTTTGGAGGCCCCGACGCAGCTGGCCGTCACTGGGTCTTCGCACCCGCCTACCTCTTCAACCGTGGCATTACACCGCTCTTCGGTTGCTGACGCCGTTTGTCACGAGCATGTCTAGCCGGATGTTCCCATCAACTCGTCTATCTCAGTACCCCGTGGTGAATATTTAGTTACCTTCGTCCGTAGATACATATAATTGTTTATCATAAACAGTACTCGTAATGTATGGGATGCTACTGGACACAAAGGAACTGTGAAAAGGGATTGCCACATGCATTTTAATGTTTTGTCAAGCAATTTTTTCATAAAATTCGAAAGAAGCAAGGTTGTTGGATTTATTGATGTGGCTATAATGTAAAGCACGAACATGCTATGGAACATTCAGAATTTTGTAAAATGCTATGGAACATCCAGACAGTACATGAACAATTCAAAGCAGCAGCCCTAAATTATTTTACAAATTTCCAATACCATCCACTTTTATTTTAAACTACTTACCAGAAGTTAAATCAAACTACTCTTCTGGGATATTGTTTCAATCGGAGGTTTCTATCAGAATTTGTTGTTTCATTTACGAGCCGCAGAACACCATAATTAAACAAACCTAATTGCTATTCATTTGTCTGTTGTGTGCAAATGGAGTCATGGAAGCGGGTGCAGGTCGGCGCGGCAGACGCTGCCACAAAGAGCGCCCCGGTCGCTGAGGGATGTGTACCATCAAGTGGAATGCAAGGAGGAATCTCCTCCATCATTAAGCGGCAGCTTGTTAGCAAATTGATTTATGCCCATCCGCCCGCCCGCTCGCTTGCCTTCCCATCTGCCCAGTCGCCTGCCCGCACGCCCACCCACTCGTCCCCCACTCTCGCCCCCCCCAATCCGCTCGCCCCCACCCATCCACCCGCCCCTTCTTCCAACGCTTTTGCTCGCACCTTCTTCCAGTGCACACTAGTTGCTGCTTCTTTCTCTTCTGGCCTCCTTCCTTCCTTCCTTACAGAAGTCCCTTTTCTGTAGTTTTGCGAGATCTTTCTCAGAAACTGTTAATTTCTCTGCTTTTCATTTTTTCCATTTCATTCCTTGTTCGGTTTTCATCGTAGTTCTATTTCATTCTTTCTTCTGCCCTTCTTCTCCCTTCTTTGTTCATTCTTTGTTGATTCAGTTTTCTGAATCTGTCTATTCGTTGCCTCGATACTTTCTCTTCCTTGTGCAACTTTCTGAGCCAGCGCCCGTGCGCAATTTTAATGCTTGAATTATGTTCTCACGTGAACCTTGTTGTCTGACTTCTCTTAAAAGTACATACATAATGCTGCATTGTTATTCTTATCACACTTAACTATTATTTTGTTTAATTCATTTGAACTCACGCTATAGAATTGATATTTGTATTCAAAACACACCGTTATCATCTTTATCAACGTCTCCACTACACGAAATATCTCCACCAACATACAGTGGGAATACGATTCTTTCAAATCCAATGCTTGATATTTAGTGATTTAATATTCAAATTTTTATTTTATTTTTTATCGCGAATCGGTCATCTTGCATGCACATCAGTTGCATGCGAACGTGCAATCGTACCCACCGAGGCCCATTTTCCTGGGAGTAAGTGCACGTATTTTTTTTTTTTTTTTTGGTTTTTGTTTTTTTTTGGTGGGGGGAATCAGCATTTCTATGCTGAATCCATTTTTACACCCCAGGGTTGATAGCCCTGGGGGGATGAGAAATGAAGTGAAAATGATGATGATGATGATGATGATGATGATGATGATGATGATGAAGGATGAATGGACAATTACAACCATACAGACACACAAACATCCATGCCCCGGGCAAGATTTGAACCCACGTCCCCGTTGACCTCAGCTAGCCAGGCTGGCATTTTTGTATTTGTGTTATAATTCCTTTCAGTCGTTTGTAGGAAAAACTGCAATTGCACTTTTCTAACAAGAGTATTCTTTCCGTCGCTCCTGCTCATTTCTACCCACCCACAGCCCCGGACATCTTCGGCACATACAATTTGGGGCAGAGTGACAGGAATTTAAAGAATTCAAATATTGTTTAACAGCGGAAATTTATTTTGTCACAACTTTTATATTGATTTATCGAAGTGTAAGGGGCTCGCTGTAGATAAAAATAGATCTCAATAGGTCTCAACTGTTCATGAATTAAATAATAGTATAGTCTGACAAGAATGTTCAGAAGCAATAAAAAATTGAGTTACACAATACAGCTGATAGACATAAGCAATACTGAATTATCTTTAGCTGTATCGCATACTACCAAGCTGTTATTGAATCAATTATTGCCAACGGTCATTGGCTGCAATAAATCTGTCTGCTTGTCTATACTGAGAAGGTCCAATAAATCTTGACGTATGAATTCAATCGTGTCTGTGTCATGATGTTTTTTAAGGATGATTTCAGGTTTCGAAGGAAGCTACAGAGCTGCTCGCCATCGTAAGTCTACCCCACCAATCTGATGAGTTTATTAAACCTATTTAATAAGTCTGATGAGTTTATTAAACCTAGTTAAATATATCTGATGAGTTTATTAAATCTAGTTAAATAAATCTACATATTTAATACGATTCTTTTTCGATTAGAAACAAATTTGAGCTTTATACTCAACGAGCTTGCGTGATTTTGTATTTTCATGAATAGAGATGGGCCCCAGATATGTTATTGCTTGTTATTATTAGCTTATTTTATAATGTATAAAGTAAAATTGTATATTTTATTATATATAAAGTAAAGTTTTCAAGAATTGCATAGTTAGGGAAGCGAAGATAGCCGAGATGTTTTAAAAGTTCGAAGAGTGCTTTTAAATGCTAAGTATACTGAGGTATATTAACAAATATCCAGAAATATTGTTTATGATCTTTACAAAAATGACCTTTACAAAAAACTTTCAGAGATTGTAATTAGAAGTGATCCATTACGTTTTTATGTGTATATTTACGTTTAATGTCAGGTTTCCTGCTATAATCCACTACAGCATACATGTCGAGGTTAATATAAAACATTCCAGAAACACATTTAACTCTGTGTTCACATCGTGTAATAATTGTATTGTTCCTGAAATTTTAAACATCCATCATTTTATTAATTCCGCAGAATAAGTGTTGAACGACATGAAACAATATTTTTTGGCTTTTCGATATCGCGTATAGTGTTGTTCGCGTATTCTGTAGCACCTTTTCCGCAGTTCTTTCTTTTGTGCGATGTATTCGCAAGGGTTGAGCTAGTTAGAATAATATCAAAAAAAGAGTTACTTTAAAAAGGAACTAATTTGACTGGTCAGAAAACAAATGAAAGTCATGCAGGGCGATGACATTGAAAGAGGTAGTGACTGCAATTATGATGCTAGCAGTGGCCAAGCAACAACTGTCCAAGCGGTTCCCATATTTTATTTATTTCTCTTGTACTGGATGTACTTGAAGATACTCGAGGAGACGTGCCCCCCCCCCACACACACACACCACGGAGCCCGTGCCTACAGCAGATATTCGTCATCGATGTCATTGTTTGGAAAACATCGATATTAGTATAAAATCGATGTATTTGACGTCGAATTTTTGAAGCTGATGTTTTTCGTCAACAAAGAAGCCTATATTACTAGTATTTTTGAATTATCGAATCAGATAATCCAAGTTTTGTTAATTGATCTAATGATTTTTTTACTGTTTTGTCAGTTAAATCTCAATTAAAAATTAATAAACTTTCAAATTAAATAGTTACAATTCCAATACTAGAACTTCAATTGTTACTATATCAGTTTAAAAAACATGGAAGTTTGATAACATCAATGGTTTTGGGGTCGATGTTTTATTAATATCGTTTGTTTGCTTTTAAACAACAGTTTTGTGGGCTGATAATAAAACCAATTGTTTTATTAACATGTATTAATATTGATGTTTTATTTTTGAGCATCGATGTTTAGTGAAGTGCTTTCGTCTTGTTTTAGTTTCAACAAAACTCAAGAACTTCTATATTAGATTCTTTTAAGCATGCAATATTAACAATAGTATTATAAACGTGTTGCAACCTTGTTGTTACAAACTTCAGACTTCGACTTGTTCAGCTCCGGACAGTGCGTCAATCTTCATTTCTGAAAATTATGTAACTAATAAACATTTCATATGTTCACATGGCAATGAGTGTTAATTATTGATGTGAGGTAAATTATTTATTAAACAGCTCCATGTACTGAAGCATCAATACATCAACATTTATCAAACAGCTCCTTTGTACTGAAGCATCAGTACATAAACATTTATCAAACAGCTCCGTTGTACTGAAGCATCAGTACATAAACATTTATCAAACAGCTCCATTGTACTGACGCATCAGTACAAAAACATTTATCAAACAGCTCCTTTATACTGAAGCATCAGTACATAAACATTTATCAAACAGCTCCGTTGTACTGAAGCATCAGTACATGAACATTTATCAAACAGCTCCATTGCACTGAAGCATCAGTACATAAACATTTATCAAACAGCTCCATTGTACTGAAGCATCAGTACATAAACATTTATCAAATAGCTCCATTGTACTGAAGCATCAGTACATAAACATTTATCAAATAGCTCCATTGTACTGAAGCATCAGTACATAAACATTTATCAAACAGCTCTATTGTACTGAAGCATCAGTACATAAACATTTATCTAACAGCTCCATTGTACTGAACCATCAGTACATAAACATTTATCAAACAGCTCCGTTGTACTGAAGCATCAGTACATCAACATTTATCAAACAGCTCCGTTGTACTGAAGCATCAGTACATAAACATTTATCAAACAGCTCCGTTGTACTGAAGCACCAGTACATAAACCTTTATCAAACAGCTCCATTGTACTGAAGCATCGGTACATAAACATTTATCAAACAGCTCCATTGTACTGAAGCATCATACATAAACATTTATCAAACACCTCCATTGTATTGAAGCATCAGCACATAAACATTTATCAAACAGCTCCATTGTACTGAATCATCAGCACATAAACATTTATCAAACAGCTCCATTGTACTGAAGCATCAGTACATGAACATGTATCAAACAGCTCCATTGTACTGAAGCATCAGTACATAAACGTTTATCAAACAGCTCCGTTGTACTCAAGCATCAGTACATAAACATTTATCTAACAGCTCCATTGTACTGAACCATCAGTACATAAACATTTATCAAACAGCTCCATTGTACTGAAGCATCATACATAAACATTTATCAAACACCCCCATTGTATTGAAGCATCAGCACATAAACATTTATCAAACAGCTCCATTGTACTGAATCATCAGCACATAAACATTTATCAAACAGCTCCATTGTACTGAAGCATCAGTACATGAACATGTATCAAACAGCTCCATTGTACTGAAGCATCAGTACATAAACGTTTATCAAACAGCTCCGTTGTACTCAAGCATCAGTACATAAACATTTATCTAACAGCTCCATTGTACTGAAGCATCAGCACATAAACATTTATCAAACAGCTCCATTGTACTGAAGCATCAGTACATGAACATGTATCAAACAGCTCCATTGTACTGAAGCATCAGTACATAAACGTTTATCAAACAGCTCCGTTGTACTCAAGCATCAGTACATAAACATTTATCAAACAGCTCCATTGTACTGGAAGCATCAGTACATAAACATTTATCAAACAGCTCCATTGTACTGAAGCATCAGTACATCAACATTTATCAAACAGCTCCATTGTACTGAAGCATCAGTACATAAACATTTATCAAACAGCCCCATTGTACTGAAGCATCAGTACATAAGCATTTATCAAATAGCTCCATTGTACTGAAGCACCAGTACATAAACATTTATCAAACAGCTCCATTGTACTGAAGCATCAGTACATAAACATTTATCAACAGCTCCATTGTACTGAAGTATCAGTACATAAACATTTATCAAACAGCTCCATTGTACTGAAGCATCAGTACATAAACGTTTATCAAACAGCTCCATTGTACTGAAGCATCAGCACATAAACGTTTATCAAACAGCTCCATTGTACTGAATCATCAGCACATAAACATTTATCAAACAGCTCCATTGTACTGAAGCATCAGCACATAAACATTTATCAAACAGCTCCATTGTACTGAAGCATCAGTACATAAACATTTATCAAACAGCTCCGTTGTACTCAAGCATCAGTACATAAACATTTATCAAACAGCTCCATTGTACTGAAGCATCAGTACATAAACGTTTATCAAACAGCTCCATTGTACTGAAGCATCAGCACATAAACATTTATCAAACAGCTCCGTTGTATTGAAGCATCAGTACATAAACATTTATCAAACAGCTCCATTGTACTGAAGCATCAGTACATGAACATGTATCAAACAGCTCCATTGTACTGAAGCATCAGTACATAAACGTTTATCAAACAGCTCCATTGTACTGAAGCATCAGTACATAAACGTTTATCAAACAGCTCCATTGTACTGAAGCATCAGCACATAAACGTTTATCAAACAGCTCCATTGTACTGAATCATCAGCACATAAACATTTATCAAACAGCTCCATTGTACTGAAGCATCAGCACATAAACATTTATCAAACAGCTCCATTGTACTGAAGCATCAGTACATAAACATTTATCAAACAGCTCCATTGTACTGAAGCATCAGTACATAAACATTTATCAAACAGCTCCATTGTACTGAAGCATCAGTACATAAACATTTATCAAACAGCTCCATTGTACTGAAGCATCAGTACATAAACATTTATCAAACAGCTCCATTGTACTGAAGCATCAGTACATAAACATTTATCAAACAGCTCCATTGTACTGAAGCATCATACATAAACATTTATCAAACAGCTCCATTGTACTGAAGCATCATACATAAACATTTATCAAACAGCTCCATTGTACTGAAGCATCAGTACATAAACATTTATCAAACAGCTCCATTGTACTGAAGCATCAGTACATAAACATTTATCAAACAGCTCCATTGTACTGAAGCATCAGTACATAAACATTTATCAAACAGCTCCATTGTACTGAAGCATCAGTACATAAACATTTATCAAACAGCTCCATTGTACTGAAGCATCAGTACATAAACATTTATCAAACAGCTCCATTGTACTGAAGCATCAGTACATAAACATTTATCAAACAGCTCCATTGTACTGAAGCATCAGTACATAAACATTTATCAAACAGCTCCATTGTACTGAAGCATCAGTACATAAACATTTATCAAACAGCTCCATTGTACTGAAGCATCAGTACATAAACATTTATCAAACAGCTCCATTGTACTGAAGCATCAGTACATAAACATTTATCAAACAGCCTGCTGTACTCAAGCATCAGTACATAAACATTTATCAAACAGCTCCATTGTACTGAAGCATCAGTACATAAACGTTTATCAAACAGCTCCATTGTACTGAAGCATCAGCACATAAACATTTATCAAACAGCTCCATTGTACTGAAGCATCAGTACATAAACATTTATCAAACAGCTCCATTATATTGAAGCATCAGTACATAAACATTTATCAAACAGCTCCATTGTACTGAAGCATCAGTACATAAACATTTATCAAACAGCTCCATTGTACTGAAGCATCTGTACATTCAGAAACATCGATGTTTTGTAGGCGATGTGGCATCCGTAGCAAGGAGCTCCTGGCAGAGGCGGCGTCGTTCAGAGGTCAGCGCAGCTCGAGCTGGCGTGGCGTGGGCGACGCCGTCGTAGTTGTGTTGCGGGGCCGCGGCGCCAGATCGCGCCACCGCGCGGGCCGTGCTCTGACTGTGAGACTCACGCAGGCCACGATACAACACTCCTAGAAATTCTATCACAGGGACGAATTTTCACCTATTCTGCCAAAGAGGTACGTCTTAACCTATTAAATCTCAAATTAATTTTGTGCGTGTTCTAAACACCCAATTTTTCTTGATGCTCCACAGCGGGGGGTGCGGGAAAAGGCGGGTTCTGTCTACGTTACGGCAGTGCACTGCTATCATCTTCAATGACAGAAAACCCAGGGTAATAGCGCGTATTAAAATACATAACAAAGAGAAACAAAGCAAGATTTTTTAAAATTCTAAAGAAATAATAATTACAGAGACTATTGAGTAACAAGAAGGAGCACCGTATGCACAGGTCTTTAGAAAGAGAGAGTGGAAACTGAGAAGTCTGCATTGTAAAGAACGAAGGTGGATAGCATTGCAAACTGAGTCATAACGTTGAACACGAAGAATTTAAGCGTTTCCTAGCTGATAATACTAGTTCTTCTGTGCGAGGATCAGAAAGTACTCCTGGACTTCTTTCTCTTTTCCAGACAGAACTTTTAGTTGGCAATAGAACACATTCTTTAAACTGGACAAGTTTTATTTTTACACTGATCTGTAGCTTGAAGAAAGACAAAGAAAATGTATACTTCAAGTCATTTGAAGAAAAAGAGGACTTATTTCCCTTTTTAACCACAGGTTCAAATAGTGTACCAAATTTTGTGCCTCAATAGTAAAGCAGCTGTCATTTTCTATAACTATTGTCTAATTAAATACTCTGTGTGAGTACTTACAACTAGCGTAGAACGAAACTTCCGGCAGATTTTTTCATGTTGGAACTTGCTATTTATCGTATCTTCATATTAAAAATGAATTGTATATACAATACAATTGCTTACCTTTCCTGTCCTCTAGAACTGAGAGTTACATGGAAAAGTACTTTTTTTAAAAAAAGTATATTTTAATATCAAATTAGGTTGAACCAAAATCAATTTTTATGAATAATGTGTTGAGGATTCACATTTACAGAAAAAGATAGAATGGTAATTCACAACATTTCACCTCAGTAGGTGCTTCGACTTACTTCCACCCCAATTTTTTTTCTAGAATTCTTCCAGAATATTCAAGAAAATTATTCATAAAATATTGTCAATCAATTTGACTTGCCAAGAGCAATTGAATTGCTATTGGTCATCCACGTATACGCCTTTGAAAATGCTTTTTTAAGAGTTAAAAAACCAAACACATGTTTTCTGTAATTGTCTTAGAATATTCTCAAAGTATAGCGAAACAGTGGTCAATTCCTCACCAGGAAATCTAGATGCATAGGGTAACACCTCAATTGTCTTGATTGGTAAACGGGCAGGCGCTAGTTACTCGATTACTATAGAAGATTGATTGATTAGTGATTCCGGTCGCGTCAACCGCTGTCGCACTGTCCTTGTATTACGACTCTGCCATTAAAACGACTTTTTATTAAAGTGCGAAACGCCTAAAATAGTACATTATGAAACGATGAAGGAATACCTATTACACCGAGTTTCATGTGGTAGTTTTTCTACGAATTTTCTAAGTTAAACTTTTACATTGAATCGTTTCGTGACAATTGACTTGAAGGATTCAGCAAAGGCTATCTACCGGACAACTTCCCTCGCATACTCCCACAGGTGGCTATGGTTACCAGTCCGCCTGCGAGGGAGTACTGCGCTAGTCAAATAGGATCAAAGTGAAATTACAAACCAATTTATTTTAAATAATATTACACGAGAAAATTTCTACTAATAAAATAAATTAAAACTGATAAGTATAATATAATATCAAATGCAATTTTGATGTACAGCATCGAACGCAATCGAATTTACTAGAACAAAAGGGTTTAGGTGGCAGGATTTTCGACACTAGCTACAAAGCTAGTGATCAATGATCAATTAAGTGTCAATACTTGGTTTGTAAGCTTTTCTGGTTTTCATCAAGAACCTGTATCATAATGAAATCTGTATCGTAATGAGTATGCCCCCGGTTGCACTTATCAAATGGCAGCATTATGAAATGGGAGTAGAAAAAAGTATTTCCGATTTTATCCATTTTCTCAAGTGGGCGAGTTTTCTTCCAGGTTTGGTAATTGCGACATTGAAGTAAAAATGCAACAAAAGAAGGGTATTTCATCCATTAGACCGTTTATATCAATATACTTCACCTTCATTGTATATTTAACTGCAGCAAAAATATTCTGGAACTTGCAAAATAATAATAATAATAATAATAATAATAATAATAATAATAATAATAATAATAATAATAATAATAATAATAATAATAAAGGAAATTAACATTTCCCCCATCATTTCAGAGGCGAACAATCTGCCACGCCGGGATTAGACATTACTAAACACTGCATTCGTCACATTAATACATGAACATACCCTTTTGAAAACTATAATTATATCGCATTTTTTGACTTAATTGTTACAATTGGAATTGCGGCCCGTGTGTTTTACGCAGATACAACTTTACAATGAAACTTCAGTTATCATGGGATGAAATCAAATCATGTTCGTTGACCACAATCTAAAATGGATTCTAATTCATTGTTTTAAGAATCGAGGAGAATTTGAAATGAGATGACGGAGATTGAAAAGGCTTCGACGATCTCAAGAAGAATTATTCCATACTGTCTTCGCTACATCTTTTGATTGGTTATTCCGGGCTCACCAACTGCTAAGGTCATTAGCCTTGTAAGGGAAGTGCTTGCTTTTATCTCAGGAGATGGTAGTGATCTTTTTCCGTTGGATGACGATATCCGGCACTGACATAACCGTCGGCTTGTAGGGTTTTTCCCAAACATATATCTCCTACCAGAGGGGCACCGCCTCAGCCGTGATAAGCTCTAAGCTCCAGACCGGACTTCCGGCACGTGTGGTATGCAGTATTAAGTAAAAGGCGAGAATAGGACAAAGATATGGAAGGAAAGATCGCGCGTGCTCCATGGCCCGCCTGCTCCGACATTCGCCAGGTACCGATCGCCATGGAAAACTACCGATCAGAGCAGCCAGCCTCTAGAATTCTCCTCCAGACTGCGGCTGAATTCGACCTAGCTTTGTAGCTAGGGTCGAAAATCCTGCCATCTAAACCCTTTTGTTTGATGAGATTCTTTTTGGGTTGAGAAGATTATCTGGGGAAGAGTATAATGCACCAGTCGTTTCTACAAGTGATTGGAATGAATGAGAATAAAATTTCAGTATATTATTTTAACTCTTTTCTTACAGTTCCCTTAGTTTACAGGTTCCAACCGTCAACGGGATAGAAATAATGAATGATCATAGTAACCAGAGCATCAATTATGTCAAAACGCTATTAATTCAAAAATATTTTAAAACGAAATAACACTCTGTATCGTATAAAAAAATACTTATTTTTTCGTGTTCTCGGTATTTCATTGTAACTACGTGTGATTCACATTTGGGTATGTTAGTACTGGGAAACGGAGAATTTTCAATATTTGTGGGTCAACTCCAGAAATGTTTTCAGGAGATGTCTGTCGCTGGGTGTTCTGAGTTGGAAGTGTTTGACGGGCGATCTGTACAGTAAACTCGAACCGCTCTCGTGAGACACAACCGTTCAACAAATGTGAGTGCATCGGTGACACACACCCCGCCATCGGCAGCTGTCTACGCCCACGACTCCCGACTCAACGACGCGACCGACACGCCACCACGCGACGCCCAGCGACTACCGCATGGACGTCGGTAAAGCTAGCACCCCCACTTTCGAAAAACTGAAAAATTCTTGCGCCATAAGTTTGGGCTTTTTTCAGCACCCCTCCAAAAATGTTGGGCTTCCTCCCAACACTTCGATATCAAATTGAGGCTGGTAAAGCTAGCACCCCCACTTACTCAAAGCTCAAAATTTTTTGTACGGTCGAATTAAGTGAATTTTGGGCCTCCGAGCGCCACATTTGAAAATTTCGAAAATCACCCCTAAATAAGAAAACAAAAATCAAAACCACCCCAATTTCTCAAAATTCAAACATTCCTGCGCCATAATTTTGGGCTCTTCAGTGACACCAAAAACATTATTTTCGGTTCCACACTACCCTCCAAAATTAAGCTTTCAAAGTAAGGGATGGTAAAGCTAGCACCCCCACTTACTCAAAAATTTTTGTACGGTCGAAAGAAGTGAATTTTGGGCTCCCGAGCATCACATTTCAAAAATTCAAAACTCACCCCTAAATAAGAAAAAAAAATTTTGGAGGGAGGCTTAAATTAGCCCAAAATTATGGCGCAAGAATTTTTCAGTTTTTTGAAAGTGGGGTTGCTAGCTTTACCGACGTGCCGCATGGTGAGCTAGAATCCCCAAAAGCTTTTAAAATGTCCTTAATATAAAGAATTGTTCAATGTGTTCCAAAGTTAGTATGTAAAGGTTATCGAAGTTGGTGATTAAGAATATGATATCAAAAAGTGAAAAAAACAAAATGGCGGATCCCAGATGGCGAGCAAATATTTATAAAAGTCATTTTATTCATATATAAGTATTTTTGGGAGAATAAACGAGGTTGCTAAGAAGGTTATGTGTACAAAAATTTAAAATCCCAATATGGCGAATAAAAATTGATAAATGGCTTTTTATTAATATAAAAGTCAATCAGTGGCGGCTCGTGCTTTGGTTGCACGTTTGCACAACCCCCAGAAAATGAAAAAGATCTCATATTAGGAAGATACATTTATTTTTAAAAAAATCATTATTCAATATATTGCAGCAATATCAATGTATATGAAATAATTTCGAAACCAAAGAACAACTGGCGCTCTCTCCGGTGTCTGGTGCCTTGCCAGGAATTACACTACGCTCTTGGCTTTAGGCTGTATTAATGGATTTACTTTTGGTTGGGTAACTAGAGCATTACTTGCCTTTTGGTTGGACAACTAGAGAGGTGTCGCTGTCGCGCTTCGCGGCGATGCAGAGAATCTCAGGGAATTACCCATATTCTATCTTCGTCTAACTCACTGCAACGTTGTTTTATGATTTTCACTTGTTATGGAAAGTACACAAGTTCAGTCAATTATTGACGATATTCAATGCATTGTTTATGATATTTGGAGATTTTGTTTTCATTTGATGTTAGGTTTATTGATTCAAAACGTACCTTTGATGAATTCTTTGTGTAAAGGCCGTTCTGGATGGAAGTCCCTTAGCGTCCCCCGTGGCTGCAGCTGGCCGGCCAGCGGTTTGCGAGCGTTCTTGTGAATATGAATGTGTGTCAAAGATCTTTCATTATTGCCAAATATACCAGGGTAGTGGAGTTTTCGAAATGAAATAAAATTAGTTGTGTGAAAGGTGTAAAAGCAGTGGTGCTTATTGCGATGTACAGTAGTCGAATTTAAGTGCCCAGTGGAAATCAAAGCCAGAACCACGTGCGCGGGAGGTGTATATGCCTTACGTGGACACAAAGCAAAACATTATGTAAGTAGCTTTTTAATACAGACATTTATTTCACTTAGTTTTAATTGATTTGAACGGCGTACATTTTTACGTATTTGTTCAATTGAGGTGCAACCTTCAGTCTGTTGAGGCACCAGCCACCACTGAAGTCAATAGTTAGGGATTGTGTAGTTAGTTGTTAAATATACCTTAAAAAATGGGAAGCTTGAAAAAAGGACCAAATAGAGGATAGAAGATGGTGTAAATTACAAAAAAAATAATTTTAGTTCAATTACAATTATTCATTTAGTAAATTGTTTGTAACTATGATTAGAAGTTGTCGTTTTCATTTTCATGAACAGCATTACCTTCTCTTTCTTCTTCTCCTTCTTCTTCTTCAACTGAATCATCTTCAAAGACTCTTTCCTCATCATCTGCATCGGAATCTGCACAATCTTCCGCCATAGGAACTAAGAGGGCAGTGTCTTCTGCCGACACACTGCAGTTTCTTTGGTGATGATTTGCCTTGAGCAGAAACGTAGGGATCTGTGTCTCCAAGAGTCTCCTGAACACGCCCATTTCCAACTCTGGAAAACTTTCGAAAAAAAACTCAGGTGATATTGCTTTATCAACTTATTAGTTTATTCTTGAGCATCCACCGACAGTTGACCGATGGGTAAAATGGCCGAAGAAATAATGTCTGGTCCGTGGATAAACAATCTATGGACTGCCGTTGGCATGTTGTACCAGAGGTATTCTTTGAAGTAGTGTCTGTCAGTTGCTACGGCGTAACATATAACCAAAATATTCAGTTTAATATAAGAAAGCAGTATGCAATCATTTTCTAATGATTGTGTAACAGTAATCGCGACGCGGCGACCTTTGTCCTTTTCTAAGTTATTCATCCCACTGTGAAGGAGAAAGCGATGTTTCCGGCCGTTTTCTGCTTATTATATTCTTTATAATACTTACAGGCATCGACTATAATTTAAATTGAACAAATGTAGCTCATAATTAATATATTTTATTGTTGTTTTTCAAGATGTTCCAATAACGTCATTTTACAAATGTTGCTTAGGACGTGGCTCAAAGCCGGAGTCGGTACTAGTCGGTGGATTTGAAGGTTAATTTACAAACGTTATAATATAAGCTTACAGACACAGTGCAAAAGAAAGCGGAATGTCGTGGAATTCGTAACTAATCTCTGTTTGGTAATGGTAGTAAATGGTGTGGCGTTAACAACATTTGTATCATGTAAATGAATTTGAGGCGTTGCTTTGTCATATATATTTATTTTAGCATAAAGATTTTTCGGCGGCATTGCGGCCATCTTCAGTGATACAAATAATAATAATAATAATAATAATAATAATAATAATAATAATAATAATAATAACAATAATATACTAAATTCAAATATAGGATATTATTATGAATAAAATTAGAATTTAAGTGAAATAGAAAATTGGAATATATATAAACATAATTTTGAATAGAGAGTACTAATAAAAGATGTACTCTTCTAAAGTGAAGAAAATTAAATGAAATACAAATGATGTAGGTAAATATATGTGTCTGTGTTTTAAGCACCTTTTACAATTTTCTCGTGAATTTTTCGATATTCAGTAAATTTTGAAAAAAGCCACGTATAATTAATGATATAATAATGATGTAAATGTTTTTAATTAGTACATACCTCCTGGAACACCTTTCATATTGAAAATATTCGCTTCGCTTACACAGAACACAAATATTTATATTCAACGACAAGACTATTTTGTAGCCTGGCCGACTCCACGCACTGCTAACAAAGAATTGCCAAGTTTGACCTGGAATACAACGAACAAAATGAACCGCTCAAACCCCGCACAACCGGCAATCAGTAGTCCCAACATTACTGTAGCCAATTTGATAGTCCAAAATTCCCATCTAGAAATTTTTTTTTTTCGTTCTGGCCAGGTTTTCAAGATTCTAGCCGACCGTGTGTCGCGGTGCGCAGTTGTCACCAGGCAGCGAAGGCCGCGTCACGTCTACTGTGCATCCAAACATTTGATTGAAGTACGGAGCCTTATGGAATATTACCCTCTCCTTCTTTGCAATACCGTTTTACATAAGACTTTCTCTCTTTCGACCGCAAGCTGTGTTGCAAATTCACGAGGCTCAGGTTTATTCGGCTTGGCAATCCACTTTCACGCGCAAATTTTTAACATGTTTACTCAGCGATAGCTTCAATTGTGGTGATCTTAGATAACTGAGTTTTTTACCCATTATTTCCATTATGAATGTGATAGTTATTTTGGTTTAATTTCGCAAAAATTAAACCCAAATAACTAACAATTTGATGGTTTAATTTCGAAAAAATTAATTTAAATAATAGCAAAGTGTTTACTTCTACATTTTAACGTCCTTAAATGTTCACCATGCGAGAAAATTTGTTGAAGAAAAACATAAACATCCAGGGGATGAAATGACATGGGAAGTCCAAATTTTGATATGAGACCACACACATTACTGCATGAATTGTGGTTTTTGAGTTTGACGGTAATAAACACAATATTTAGTGCGCTCGGAACGAACATCTCATGTCGTTCGGTGATCTTGAATACTTGTCAGCGATTCTCAACTGGCGATGTGGAAGGAAAAATAAAGTATTTATTTTTGAAATTCATGTATTAAAAACAGTGAAATACACATAAACATAACACGGCGAGGGTTGCGTGGAAGCGTTCCTGAGAAGTGGCAACGCTGTTCTCTATAAGCGCTGCACTGCAATCAAATGCTTGCAGGCATTATAGGCAATGGCGAATTTATGAATAGGCAAACTTACTAGTCACGCGACATTTCTTGATGTCTGAGCTCCCTAGAGATCAACCAGCACGGCTCGGCGCGGACTGCTGAAAACCTTGGTCTCACTCGAAACGGCACGGCAAGATTATCAGTGCTACCTACCATTACTTCAGAATGAATTCAGTTCTCCCGTTTTCGCTGTTCCTTTCGCTGTTCCTTTTGCTTTTCGCTGTTCCACTGTGCCGTGGGTTTTTGTCTGCTATTTTATACCATCTAAAGAAACTAGAAGAATATTGGAAGAAAAGACGAGGTGGTGGAAATCGCAGTGGATGACATCATAATAAATGCAACTGAGAATCCATGCGATGATTCCAATTATTCTGAAGAAGATAACAATTACGTAAATACGTACACAAATAACAAATCTCATTAGTAAGCAATTTCATCTTTCACTAATTATTTTCACTTGTGGTTGCTATTAATAACGTGATTATTCATTTTAATTTATCACCTATAATATTCTGTTTTATTAAGAGTGAAAGAGGCGCGAATAGTATTAATAATGTAAACAGTTGGAAATACGCGTCTTATGTGACTTAGGCAGTAGCCTCCTTTCCCCGCACCCCGAGACGTCAAGAAAAGTCGCGCGACTAGTAGACACGTTCCTACAACGGTAAGATTTGGAGAGGCGGCAAATTTTGTGTGCAACTTTTTTAGATAATGTTGTTTATTAAATGTTAAATTAAATTTAAAAAATAATATTTTATATACAATTTTACGCTATTTATAATATTGCTAAAGCTTTAGAAAAAATTCGCCGCAGGATTTGTTCCAGTTCCTTCGAAGAACTAACCTTTACACATTATTTTCAAATGTTGATATCGCCTTTCTCAAGCATGTACTCATATTTCAAAGTTTCCGGCTGAAAGATTGTTTTCGATTTTGTAGCGTGTCAAGCATTACTTAAGATCAACAATGACTTAAGTAGATTAAATTCACTTTCCATTTTAGCATAGAAAAAATATATTTTCCTTTAAATAGATTGTGATAACAAAAAATTTTGCAAAGCAAAAAAATCAATGAAAGCATTTATAATGTTACATTATAATACATGATTAATGTATGAATAAAACCAGTTTTATAATAAACTACAATAAAATTTATTTGTAATTGTAATAATGTATACTTACCTTGAAATATATATCGCCTAAATGCGGGCCCTCTTCTAATTCTTAAGTTTGAACAGCCCCGCTCTAGAAGACTGAAAGCTACGAAAGTGGATATGCTGCGAGCTAGGCATATGGCAGGAGGAGATTGATGAGTGGGGAGATAATTTTAAAACATTTTATTATTCCTTATTTCACTTATTTTCACTATCTTCTTCTCTATCTATTTTCACTATATTTCACTGTCTTTCAATGGTTGACTAGATACATTATCTGTTTTTCATATACATGGACTCAACTTACAACTTTTTTGTATATATGGAAAAAAAATTCAATTACACATGGAAATTACAGCGGTTAATCTGTTTAGGAAGCTCGAACGTCCATACGATAATGTATCTATTTTTAAATATATATTTCACAATTTTAATGAATTAAAATTTTACAATTTGAATTTTTGTATACGAAATAATAAGTGAGAATAAGTGCGACGGGGATTACGAGCTGGTGCGTTTGCCTACGAGTGCGCATTGAGAGCGAGCGAGTGTGCCTGCAAGTGCGAGTGCCAGCGGGTGGGAGGGCGAGCAAGTTCAATTGCGATTGTGAACGAGTTTGAGTGAAAGTGCGAATGCGAGTGGAAGTGCGAATGCGAGTGGAAGTGCGAATGCGAGTGGAAGTGCGAATACGAGTGAAAGTGCGAATGCGAGTGGAAGTGCGAATGCGAGTGGAAGTGCGAATGCGAGTGGAAGTGCGAATGCGAGTGGAAGTGCGAATGTGAGAGGAAGTGCGAGTACGAGCGAGTGGGAGGACAAGCGAGTGAGAAGGCGATTGCCAAGAGAGCGACTTCGAGTGCGAGTGAGTTGGAGGGCGGGCGCTCTAAAATTCGATTGTGAAAGAGTTCGAGTGAAAGTACGAGTGCGAGCGAGTGGGAGGACAAGCGACCGCAATGGCGTTTGCGAGCGAGTGTGACTGCGAGCAAGAGCGACTTCATGCGCAGGCGCGAGCGCGAGCGAGTGCGAGTGCGAGGAAGTGGGAGGACGCGCGTGCGAGTGCGAGGGCGAACCAGCGCGTGTGCGCCTGCGAGGCGGACGGCAGTGAATGCGTCGCCTGGCGTCGAGTCAAAACGCTATTCCGAGATAAGTGCCCACCAAGGCGGCCTTTCTTCTCCGATTATTGTCCTTCGCGCAGCCGCCGACAGCTCGACTCAAGCGGTGATTGTGCTCGGGGGCTGCCCGCGGGCGTGTAACCAAGCGGCCGACGCCGCCTGGAAATAAATTTCCGCCTGACCTCTCCCCGCCTGCGTGGGATCCTTGCCCGCCCCACCCCGCCACCCAATTACGCACAACCCAACCCTCCCCCTTCCGCTCCGAACCCGCCCACTCAATCTGCCCTGCACCGCCAAGTCCTTCTTACCTCGGCCCGTTTCGTCCCATGATTGATTGATTAGTGATTCTGGGCGCGCCAACTGCTAAGGTCATTAGTATCACAAGTGTAATGCATGTTTTTATGGGGAGTGATCTTCCCCGCTGGATGGCGAGATCCGGCGCCGACCTACCCGACGGCTGGAGGGGTATTTTTTCATACCAGGTATCTCCCAGCATAATTTGATTTCATAATGTAATGCGTATAAATATCTTGGAGTTCATTGGTGGGAATATTAGTAAATAAATTATGCACATCAAAATAGACCTTACTACAGAAAGAAAATCTTTCAATTAGACCAGTTGTTGGTTTTTTCAACTCGAGTTCAAATCTTTTGTAAATGTCTGATTCCTTTTTTCAACCCTACCATCCATTTTAAACAGTGATTCAAACTGAAAAATTCCATAGATTTCATTAAAAAAATTGAAGATATTGATGTTCCTTCAATGCAAAATTGGTCTCTTTTGATGTGCAGAATTTATTTACTAATGTTTCCCCCAATGAAGACCAAGGTATTTACATCTATATGAAATCAGTTTTATTTTACCTAGAAAAGAGATTTTTTCAAACTACTTGACTTATGCATAATTTATATTTTTTCACTTTTAACAATAAATATATTCACTATCAGAAGGATTAGCTATGGGCTGTAACATTTCCTCTGTCTTCGCTGAACAGTGCATGGGTCATTCTGAGAAAACGTATTTAACAGCTTGAACCCGCTCCTCAAAAACATTATTTATTATTACAGGTATGTCAATGACATTATATGTCTTTGGTCAGGAACATCTAGACAATTGAGTCACTTCATTGATTTTCTAAATTCTTTTCACCCCAGTTTAAAATTATCAATGGAAATTGAACACAACCACTCCTTGAATTTCCTTAATTTATCTATTTCTATTAAATACTCTAAACACATTTTTAAAATTTTCTTCTCATACAAATTTGATCATCTCTTCCCATTCCAATCACATTCATCATCATAAATATGCTTTCTTCTACTCTTGAATCAGCTGACCATTCCTAAGTTTCTATGTCAGAAATTAATTTTAATAATGAAGTTAGTATCCTTCAAATCATCCAGTTAAATAATGGTTATGATCCTCTTTCCATCAATAAATTTATTAGTTAAAAAGAAGTAAAAATAATTTTGAATAAAGTTTTCCCCACATTGCTCTTCAGAGCTTAAAGAAATTTATTCTCATCCCCTACATAGGACCAGTTTCTAAACTAGGTCAATGTTTCACTAAACACAATATTTCTGCATCTTACAAAACTTTAAACCTCCTGCAATCTTTATTCTCCAGTTCCAAAACACCTATCTCTCCCATTGTATTGGTATTTATTACCTCACATATAATAGCTGCAATTCTACCTATGTAGGCCCAACACGTAGAAAATTTCCTGCAGAATTAATGAACGTATTAGATGTTGGAAAGAAAATTTAGGTACTTCCACCTTTGCTAATCATTTTAGTAACTTTAACCATTTGTTGACCCTAATTATAGTTTTAAACTTCTTAGTAAAAAAAGGCAAAAAAAGAACATTCTGGAAAAATTAAACATTTTAAAACTTTTTAATAATCTTAATTTTATATCCTGAATTACATTCATGAATAAAAAGCAGTCATATTTTTAAAAAAGTTTTTGTTGGCTAGCTCCTTCTACTCTTCCAGCACCCCCCTTTACGGGCTTTCTTGCTAAGAGATTCTCGTATTTTTGCCATTCAGGGTGATTCAGTCCTCGTTGTGAATACCTTGTCCCATATGTAATATCCAGACAGAGTTTGTCAAAATTGGATACTATTTGTCGTTTAGTTTTGTAAATAATTAACATTAAACTTTAGACTACTTAATATGTGAAACTTATGAAAAAATTCAAATGATAAGAGAGTGATATTCAAATGATAAGAGAGTTTTTAATATACGTGGAAGCCTCATTTTAATATAAAAATGGCACATACTTTTTCGCACCTTGGATCTCTTTCTTTTGAGTCGTGGCTCTTTCTATTTTTTGGCCCACCACCTTCCCGGCTGTCATCTATCGTCACTTAAGAGACCTGTCAAAAATATTTATTCATATTTAAAGAAAAATTTACTAACAATTAAAAATACATACCTTGTAGTTCATACCTACAAAATCTGGGGCAATGAATATACATTGCCAGCCTACATTGTTTTATCAATGAATATAAGTTTAGCTCTGTTCTATCCCCCAACACGACAGGGTTTCCATAAATGTATATCTTTCCCCATTATTAAACTACTGTCTACATCTTGTTCACTCTAATTTTTACATAACATGCACTTTAATTTCTAGTTTAATAATTAAAAGAATATTAACAAGAAGAAAGATATAATTTAAAGCAAATGACAAATATTCATGCACAATTATTAATGTGTATAAATGAGTTTAGTCTGGTCTCTGTGATCGGTCAACCTCACATTTTTGGGAAGCTACTTTACTTCATTCTAAGGTAATTTTACAGTACATTTTGTTTCATTTTTCTCTTTCCATAATAACCTTAAGCAATCAGTTTCCTTTGACATGTAAGTTGGACAGTTTGACATTTTCCAAGAAATCTATTTTTTAAGTCTTGGTCTTTCCTGTGACTGTTAAAATTCTTCAAGTCTTCTCATCGTATTTTAACCATCTTTTGATAGAAACATTTTCCTCATCGTATACTATCTTTTCATAGAAAAAATTTTTCAGATCTCGAATAGAAAACACAATAATAGTTAATATACAAATCTAACTACACAAATTATTGCAGAAGATTGTAAATATACACTAATTCAGAAGAAAATATATGGACGAACGAATAAAAAGTTGTTTCCAATGAATTAAAGTTTTCTGTTATTAAATAAAGCTTCTTATTTCAATCAGGTAGGATATGAACTAGAGGAAGTATATCCAGTTTCACATAAATTATTAAAAATTCAGAAAATTGGGAGACAAAGTGAATTTTAGGATTTTATTCAAGATGTAAATCGTATATTGTTCTAATATTCGGAAAAATTTATTACAGAGTTAATTATGCAATCTCAGATGAATTTTCGTACAGTTGAGAGTGGTGTGTATAAATGTTACATTCAAGAAATCTGATGTAACTACATTTTGAAAACAATAAATTCATATTAGTTGCTTAATGATTCTCGTACAATAATTAAACATTCTTTGATACGTATAAATAAACCGATTACATAGATTATACATATTAATTTAATGACTCAAAATTGAATTCAAAAGTATAAAAATTGTAATATTTAGAGGCTAATGATTTTCCTTTAGTGTTCCTCGCAGCTAATCATTCTAAGACCTACATCAAAGTTAATTAAAATGGAAGGCGGAAAACGTGAATATTTCACGACTCATTGCTGTGTACGAAAACGAAATGTAATACTTGCAACTGTAACAGTAAATATTACTGATTCTATCCTTCATCCTAACGTTTGGATAATAGTTCAAAATTAAATATAAAAGTATCTCACCTTATTGTAAAGATTTTGTTAAAGATTTCCTGTGATCCCACGAATCGATTAATTCTGGGATGCTGGAAGGAAAGAGCAAAACATTATATTTCAATCCACTTCTACAGCGTTTGGGATGTTTTTAATTCATGCGATAACATTGGGATGTTTTTAATCCACAATATTAATCAATTCACTCAATTATGCAATCAATTGAAAGCAATAGTTGGAACACTCACTTTAAATGCTCGTGAATTATAAACAATTCGTAGATATTCGCTCTCGGAGTTTCAATTACAGAAAGACGATACACAGTAGCCTTGTAGGCTACTAATGACATCACACACTTCCCAGCGTCAACTGCGAAGGCTTCTCACGATATTGAACTCTGTAACACCTACACCCATAAATAAGTATAAATATTACAAGGTACAATATTTAAAGAACATTTCATAAAGGCATTGGATTAATTTTCGTTACTATAAAATCTCTATTTTTAAAATTGTGTTGGATGAAAAACGCCTACATATTCATGATTTTTATCTATTTTGGAGACCTTAATAATTCATTTGAAATGAGGCTTTTGGAATTGTAAAGAAGTGAACTATTTTGCAATATAAACTTTTTGGAGAACAACTTTTCTACCTTTGAAACTTTTCAGTAATTAAGAATGTGGGAGGGAGAGGGGGTGCATTAGAAGCCGCAATAGGCCTCTGGGCCTAAAGAAGAAGAACTTTTCTGCCTTTTTGAGAAAGTTTAATTTTAACGTTCTTGAAACAGCGCTATTTTTAATTTCCGTATCACACACTTATGGAAATTTAAAAATCCATCAGCAGAGATAATTTTGAGATTGTGTGTTTACAAATGGAATAATAATTAATAATAAATGATTTCTTCTGTTAAGTAAATTTTAACAACGTGAGAGACACTGTCAAGAAAATATGTATGTGTATTTTTTCCAAAATTAAAAACGCGTTAGTCCTTTGCTTTAGTAGTTCAAAGAAAACATAGTTCAAAGAAATTGTTCAATAGTTCAAAGAAAACATTTGAAGCCTTTTGTGAGATACTTGTTTACATTTTTTCAAATTTTCCCCTTTTCACTCAGAAAATAAGCGAAAACTACTCATATTTTGAAACAAAGTGCAAGTCATGAATTAAAAATTTAGTTGAGAAACAAATTCCGTTGAGACAAAATATATTGAATAATAAAGTAGTACAAAGGGGTCGAAAGGTTTCAACATTTGTCCATGAAAATGTCCATGAATATCAGACCTATTCCATTCAAGTATAGTATGCTCTATTGTATACAATAGATCGTTGTTCTGCAACAGTGGTATTGAAAAAAAAATTTTTTTTAAGTTGTTCTCCGTGGTTTAAAGACGGTAATTTTCAATTCATCGAAAATATGAGTAGTTTTCGCGTAATTGTGGATGATATGTAAGCAATTAAAATAATATATTATCTCAAAACGGCGAAAATCCCAATTTCGATGAACTCTCTGTATTTAGAAAATTGGAATTAATTAACATTGCAAAAGTATCCCAATATTGATGATTGATGATTTTTTCTCTCAGAAATTTTTTAAAAACTTATATCTCGAAATGAAATTCATCTATATATTTAAAAAAATAAGGTATTCTGCCATGGCTTCGTTTAGAACTTCTACTGAACCGATTGTAGTATTTTTTCTTTAAACGAAAGAATGTGATCCCTAGATGTGTTATCATATATTGTTTGTGTTGATTCATCAACATTTATGATGTAAATTAATTAATTAAATCATTCTTTAATAGTACGTTTATCAATAGTCAATTGTTTTTTTTCCAAAGAGTGGCTGCTTAATGGTGGCGCTGCTTGATGCTTTATTTTGATTGTTGAGATTTGTTTACAATTTGTCAAGGTTTTGTTTCAGTGTAATAATTACATTGTGGTGTTGACAGTTTGCATGTATTTGCTTTTATTAAGTACTTTGTACAGAACATTCAAACAGTGAGTTTTGCTCGGTTGTACTGAAGTAATGAAGTTGTTCACAGGTTATGTCGAATTCCGAATCCTTGCCCACGCGCCCCAAAAGACGCAAACGTACATTAACTGGGCGCAGGGAAGGAGAAATTCAGCGTAGGTGTCGTGAGGTCATTTCGTTTTCTGTTGGGTCATCATTGTCTATGAAATATCAGTTTTGTTCTGATTTGTACTTCCCATGTGAGAAAAATTCTGCAAACCAGTTTACTCTGTGTTTCTTAAATGGGAAAATAAGTTTACCTTCGAGCAATATGCCAGAGGAAATCAAACAGTTACTTACAGGAGATGACACATCAAAAAACTTTAGAAATAATAACCGTCAGTATAATAGTGCTCTTTCTTTAGTGTAATTTGGTGCCGATATTACAATGCCACCTGGTCGTGGGCCATACGTGTTCAAAATTTTGGAAACTCCACATCACAAAATATCTTTGTTACACCCTGAAGATCAAAACAATGCAACGTATTGTAAACATTAGTCTGGGCACAGTAGTTTACATTTATCTCAGATCTCACCGTCAAATTTTGACGGGTTCTCACTAGTACTTTTTTAAAAATAAGAGTAGTGTTTGTGTAACTTCTACTTGAAGTAAAGACGCTTTATATTTTTTCACAAAAACGGCTCCAAAGTTTTCTTTATTTTTATTTCGTCGAATGAACGTATGCTTTCATTTTCCATGAAATTTGAATTTTTGAAAATTGCAAAAGTTACCAACATTGTAAGAAAGTATGTGACCTTGCTGTTGTAGTGCCAGAAGCTAATATTATATTAATTTACTATCACAACAAAGAAAGAACACGAATTCGCAGCGTTGGTTGCATATAAAGAGTAATCACGTTTGAACTGACAGGCATGTATTTATATTTTGAAGTTTATATGTTCTTTTACGAGAAACATGTTTTTGACGCTCGTTTTGCTGGAGTACTTTTTAAAAGCCCCCCGCCCCCCCCCCCCGCAGTAGGGCACGGGTCCTGTCGTGTCGCACGACACGCCTCCCGCTTCTTCTGTGCCGCGCCGCCCCTCGGCCAATTGCGTACAATTTCCTTACGCGTTTTAATATTCATGGACAGCCAACAACTCCATTACATTGGGCTGTAAACACGCCGTAGCCAAGGCGCGCACGCCACTGTGAAACAATATCCCTGTCGGCGGAATTAACATGTTCCGCGGCCGCCCGCCTGCCCGCCCGCGTCTCTAAATACTTGATATACAACGCAAATAAAGGTGGCGCCGGCCGTCGGCGGACGGACATCCTGCGATACGCATCTGTCCCGGCGATACTTCGCCGCGCCGCCGTCAGACGGCGCCACACACGCAGCGTCATCGAGCGGCGGGGGAGAGACGAGAAAAAGAGAATTACTGTCTGCTGGCGTTTACTTCGAGTTCTCGTTTTGATAGATATGCCGTGAGTGCGGGTTTTGGTGTATCGTCGTGCACCTGTGTTCCTGTAGTATTGTCAACGACTGGTAAATGAAATATGTTGCTCGTTTAGAGCTGCATACTCTAGTTACTATTATGTGTGTGCGAAAACTTTTCAAATGTTTCCATCAAATAATTCAACTGTTTTTTTGAACGTTTACTTTGAGTTTTCGTTTTGCTAGATATTGCGTGAGTCAGGGTTTTGGTGTTTCGTCGTGTACTTGTGTTCCTGCAGTATTGTCAATATCTGGCAAATGAAACATGTTGCTCGTTTAGAGCTGCATACACTGGTAACTATTAGTCGTTAGCGAAAACTTTTCAAATGTTTCCATCAAATATTTGAAATGTTTATGGCAAAAGAAACAATGGAAGTATTCTGGAGCTCAAGAAAACTATCTCTGCCATACAGGCTGCAGTTAAAGTGCGTACAGGGAGCAGTGGGTCAGTCCATCAATTCATGTTACTGCAGTGCCTCTGACAGACAGGTTCTAGGTTCGAATTCCAACGGCGGCAGGATTTTCGACACATTTGTCAGTTAGGTCGAATTCAGTCGCTGTCTAGAGGAGAATTCTAGCGGCCGACTGCTCTGATCGGTAATTTTCCGTGGACTTTCCAACCAACACCAGGCGAATGCCGGAGCAGTACCCTAACAAACGGGTCACACACCGCGTGCGATATTTCCTTCCTCTTTCTTGTCCTATCCTCATCCCTTACATACACACTTACACGAACATGCACTACTGTAACACGCAAGCCGGGAGACCGGTCGGGGACCTAGAACTTGTCACGGCTGGGGCGGTGCCCAGCTGGTAGAAGATACCTGGTTGCGGAAAAAAACCGCTAGTCGACGGTAAGTCGGCACCGGATCTCGCCATTCAGGGGGGGGAAGATCACCGCCACCTCCCGAGGAAAAACATGTACAACACTTACGGGACTAATGACCTCATTAGTTGACGTGTCCGGAATCACTAACACTCAATCAATCAATTAAAGTTCGTATTTTCGGCATTGTTGGGCGCTTTCGTCGAAACGTAAGCCTACGTAAGGCAAACATGTGTTTTTATTTTTATGTATCGTAATTAATTAAGCTTGATTTATTACTAATGGGAACTAAAATATTATTGATAAATTATCACATTTCTATTATTATTTATACGTGCACAGTTCACTGGTACTGAGGTGGAAGTCCCACAGATATCATCTATCGAAGCATGACTGCCAAGTTATTCTGTCTACCATCTTATAAATTAATTCTATATCAATAAATAAAAATAGTAGTTCACATAGAGACGACAGACAAATGCATATTCCTGAGTACAATTCAGTGACGTGTATACATCGATTATTGTAGAACCTACAAACTTCCATTGCTTCCCAGAAATTTTCTGACCAATGAGCACGACTAAGTATAACAGATTTCTGGAGACGCTACTCTTTATTCCCGAGCCCGAATTCTAGTAAGTACTTGAAGGTCTTCGGAATGATGCCCGTTGCTGAAAGAACGACAATAACCGTCTTTGTTTCTAGGATATTCCACTGTTCCTTTACGATAGGGGCCAATTCTTTGTTCTACTGGATCTTCACCTGATACACGCCGTAGGATAGGAAGTATCGACGACTTTCGTATCCAGAAACAATTCTTTTTTTATCCCAAAGTGTTAAGCCAGGTCTGTTGTGGTGCACTGTTCGATCTGTCAGTACACTTCGATCCGAATACACTTTATAACTGTTGTTTTCAATGAAGTGTTTTTGGGGATATACTGGTAATATGATGTATTACTGCATATGATGTATCATGTATTACTGCATGATGATAAGCCGCTTGACAAGTTCGGTATGGTAATTCGTTCCACCATATCGTGTTTGTTCTTATACTCAGAAGGGGTTAGAACACTACAGTCTGAGATAATGTACTGAATTGTCTTACTGAATTGACCACAGGCCCGACAATCATCAGAGGGTCTGAATCTTTGTTCTTTGTTGATGTATTTCAGATAATTATTGTTTGCAATTTCTTGGTCTTGGATTGCAACCATGAACCGCTCAGTTTTGGGATTTATAGATATCCAACACTGAGCCATTTGTTCGACATATCAGTGTCGACATTGGAATTGGCTTTCTCGGCCGGGTATCTACGGTAGATTAATTCCATAGCTCCATCTCTCGGTCGAAGGATGGTTGCTGGAGTTCAATTTCATGTTGGTTGAGGCATAACGGTGTATAAGTATCATCTGCTTCCTGTGCCGCCACATGTAGATGAGATGATACAGCTTTCTTCTGGAAGTACTCCCTCATGCTGATGATCTGTTTCCTTTGGATATTGCTGATTTTTAGGATGCCACAATCTCTTTCTTGGGAGCGTGGCCCTTTGGTGTGAGCTTTTGGAATGGTTGGGTTGGAAATGGGTCATTTGGACTCTGATAAGCATTCCCAAGGATTCAATATCCATTATCGACCATATCACGATCCCCGATGAGAATTAAATAATTTGTATTGCGACAATACTAATTGCTTCTGCAAGATTTCATGAGTTGAGAAATGTTTTCCATGCACTTTTCATTCTGTTCACAAATACCAGCTGTATTTTTGCTTTAATTTCAGTGTGTGCAAACAATTTTTTTTGATAGATCCACAGCTATTTGTAGAGCTCATCCGCTTGTAAGGCTGTTATAGTCTCCCTTGACATGGTTTCGTGTTCTTTTACGCGTTTGCCATGATTGATGCTTGGATATTACATTTTCCGATACAAAATAGCATTTCTAGGTTGGTGTAGTAGTTGCTTTGTATGAACTGCTTAATAATCCAACGAGGCATCTTTCAGGGCGATAGTCTTAGCCCTTATTGGTTTTGTCTTACCATGAATCCCCTCTCCCTTTTGTTGGACAACATTGGAGTAGAATATGGACAGAAATGCCTAGGTGAATATAATGTAAGTCATCTACCATACACAGACGATATCAACCTGTACTCAGGAACCTTACAGGAAATTAATGTCTTGGTGACAATTCTTTCATTATTTGATAACATGTGTATGTATTGTTGTTTGCCAGTTATTCATTACGCACATCAGAAATCTTAAGATTACGTGGTTACTACCAAACATTTTTTAACATTTAGCAGCCAGTCATGTGGGGCCATGTCGAAATTCTTCTTAATGTCAATAAAATGGCCAAATAAACGGTTTTTTGTCAGACGCCTCAGACGTGATGCTACTGTTGATCACAAGCAACTCATTGAATTCCAATGAACTCTCGCAACAGTCTTTTTGGGTCTTCTAAAGAATATTGTTTTGTTCGCACTGTTGTTCCATGTATAGCTGTATATAACTAGTTATGATTTTATATAATGCATTGAGGAATGTTATAGGTTGAAATTATCCACGATCTGTGGTATTATTTGCTTTTGGCTTTATGTAGGCAATACCCTCGCACAGAACCGTTGGTAATTCTTCAGGGCGTTTCAGATAATGATTTATGAGAATCTGGATCTTTTCATGAAAATAGGTCAATCTTTTAATCCAGAAATTATGATGTTCAATTTGACCAGGGAATTTCCAATCTTCTAATATGTAAATGACCCGAAAGGGTCGAAAAAATACATGTACTAATACATGGTTTCCTGCATTATTATTGTAGTATACATATCTTTTGTGGCTCTCACACGCAACCAACCTTTATAAATGAGGTTTCTAAAGAAAGGGAATTTCACGGAGACCTGACGAATTCCACTTTACCTCTAAAAATATGAAGGATATGTTTTAAAAAACGCATTTAAATATTCATGTCAAATGCAACCCGCAACACTCGACCACATTTTTTTGAATCTATATCGCTAAATAACTCCTAAAAGAAGCGTTTTAGGGCCTTAAAAACTAAAATATTGAGGCCGGAGGCCTCAAATAAACTTTTCTCACCTCGTAATCTACAGGATGAATACTTCTTGAACATTCTATTACATTTTGCTGGTTCGACGCTTCTCGATTCACCCTACGTGTTCAGAGCCTGTAGAATCTGCAAATGTATGTGAAAATAAACTAATTACTTGATATTCTAAGCAATTGAATTACACGTGTGTACCTCTCAGCTCTGTAATAAAATTAAAGAAGAATAGTTTGTATTGACAATTCTAGAAGACGTGCACAGATAGTAAAGTTACATTTAAGTCGAGAAGAAAAACAAGGGACCATCTTAGCATTTGCTCAAAGTATCTGGGAAACCGGATCAAAAATCTGATCGAGATGGGGATCGGGATGTTCGAGAGAACGTTGAATTAATAACTCCCACGAATTTCATAAGCGCTGGAGTGAAATTCTTTTTGCCACAGAGATAAACACATCTTCCTCACTTGCAACGGTTTTCTTTGTTTTTACACTACTCAGCAAAGCTTTGAAAAAAATCAACTATTCAACAAAGCTTTATGAATTTTAGAAATTTTACAAACGACCTGGGAGTTCATACAAAGGCCGTGACGTCGCACCCATAGCTCCGTGCTGACATCTGGACGTCAAGAGACAAAACATGTGTAGCATTAGTTTGGGTTTGAGCTTTCTTTGGTCCGTATATTTTAGGAATTAATCCTCGTGATTTAGGTACAATTAATAGTTATTTATGGTTTACTAGTTCATTGCTGTGTATTTACGGACCTGAAACAAATCACGTAATGGTAATGTTAATACCGTCGCGGGTCTTTCTTATCCTTAATGCCCTCGGGCCTTTGGAGTATTTTATGTCCCGCTCTAATACCAATACAACACATACAAAATTTTTCTGAATTATGAAAGTTAAGATGTAAGTAAAAACAATAAATAAATAAATAGTGTAATGCTCAAATAAGTAAAATAACTCGTTATAAACCTTATTTTGCTTAAGTGAAAATTGCAATTTTGGAGAGTTCTCGTGAATTTATAATTGCCACTAGTTACTCATATTTCATTGTTACGTGTCACCTTTTTTCTAGACATTCTTCTTGAGTAGCAGTACTACTCAGTAATAAGATGTTTAAGGCACATCGACTAGTATCCTCGAAATGTTATTTTTTTATTTTATGAAATATTCTAAATATATTTTGGCAATAGAGGCAAGTGTTGTCTAAAGTCGACGTATTACTAAACTTTCCGAATTCTAAAAGCATGATGGGCCTGACAGAGAAAGCAATTACTTTACGCAATTGCCTTTTTAATTTTTGTGGTGATGTCTTCTGTTTTGTTTAAACGAGTCGTTTCATTTGCTGAGCCAATGATCTACCACTAAGACGCAATGAAACTTCTGGCTTATTGATTTTGAAGGGAATTCGTTTGTTTTAATACAAAGTATTGCAGCAAAGCAATATTTTCTTGGGTTATTTAAAAAAGTCACTATTAGAGTCTTTTTACAGCAATTTCTATGAAACTTGATCTAATAATTTTAATAGTATAAATTCCATTATTTTTTAGAAAATTACTGAGTATTTTTCAAAAAAATGTCAGACCTTAACGGAATTTATTCGACTTATAAATATTTTGTGAGTTTGATTTTTTAATTAATTATTTTCAGTAAATTTTCCAAACATTTCTTCACAAACGAAGTGATATTTATGAATTATTCCCCAACATCAGGTTGAAATACTACTGAATGAAATTGATCAATTTATTCAATAATAACTTATAATGAACAGCAAGTTAAATTTGGATAAAATTAAAAATGGACTTAATTATGGACTTAATTAGATCGGAATTCATGATGAATGTACTCTGCAAAAATGTATTCTGCTTTTGTGAGGTATAATTACTTTTTTAAAACTTTTTTGTATTGAAGCTTTTAGACAGCACTTAGATCTGCAAGAACAAGCGTGGTATAAATTACAATCTGTATTTGGTCATTTTATCAATTTCTTTGCGATTTTCTATTTATGCAATTATTTTTGTAAATCTTCTCTAAACATTTTCTCTTCTTTTGGAATCATTAGATATTAATAAGTAGAGTAAGAACGTATGGGTTACTAATCATTCTTTACTATCTATGCTGTATTCCTAAGATGAAAGAGTACTAACGTAAGAAAAGAAAACAAGAGGCTAATGTAGGTGTAAAATATTTGCGGGAGATGGCGAAGAACTGACTGAACTGGAAGTATTTCCATTCATTCGAAGGCGTGATATTTCATCTGACTCTGGGGTGAATAACTGCAGTGATGGAGTAAGTTGTTGGGACAGGTAGTCTGTTTGAGTGAAGTGGCTGATAAACGTTATGTGGTAACAAAAGCAAAACGAAGGAGAAGTAGCCGAAGAGTTATGCAGAACTGGCAGGGAAAGGGAAGACGGTTAGATCCCAGAGAGAGAGAGAGAGAGAGGGCTGACGCCCACGCTCAATCCATACCCTTCCTCCGACCGCTCCCCCCTCTCCTCTCTCGCTCCACCACCACACGCTGGGAAGGGGTCTTTCAATCATAGTGCTTGATTTTCTTGCCAGAAAACAAATGTAATCTTCTCTTCAAGCCTTTATATTAACTTCATATGATTACCCCATTATATATAGCTAAAGAAAATTCCAAGGTGCGCGTTTTACATAATGGGGTAATGGTGTCTCGAAAACAGAGTTCCAGCAGATAACTCGAGGGGCGGGCGAGCAGTAAAAAGCGGAGAAGATTAAAAGTTTTGGACGTTGTTTTGGCCGCACTTTTTCATTTTTGTTCCGCCGCCGGTCGCCGGCGGGTAGGCGCATAGGTGTGCGTAGGTTCAAGCGATCCCGCGTGGAAGTGGAAAGACAAGGCAGTGAGCACGGTCTGGCAGGAGACGTGACGACGGACGAAGAGAAAGAGAGCAGTAGAGCGTTGTAATAAATAACCCTTACAGAGAATTGTATGAAATAACCCTTATAGATGGAGAGAAGGATCTACGGAAGGAGAGGGGCCAGGAAAGAATAGAAGTGTTAAGTGATAACCCAAATAGATAGTTGAAGTTGAGAAAGGAAGGAAAGACAGATTAACCAGAAGTAGAGAAATGACCGGAGTGGATGATCGTGCAGAGTACGAGAGCGGGAGCGACAGTGGTTGGGCGGTGTGGAGAACTTGAGGCTGGGAGGAAGGGAGCTGGATCTGGACGGAGGTGGGAAGACAACGGCGTGATGAGAAGGACAGTGAAAATAAGGCAAACGAGGAAGGCGGGACAAGAACAATGGTAGCTGGAAAACAGTAGACGAAATGAGAAGTGCCAAAGAAGGGTAGACACCAGCGAACAGTGAGATGAGACGAAAACTATGCGAGATCTTGGAGGACTGGAAAAGTGACAGATGGGAATGGATAGAGGAAGATGAGTTGTACCCAAGAAGATATGAAGCTGACAGGATCAGACCATGAGAGGAGAAAGGAAGATGGCGAGATGAGAACAGTGGATGGGAGGGAATAGATGTGAATGAGGGGTGGAAGAGATGAGGAATCGGACGTCAACGAACGGAGAGAAAAGGTGTGCACGAGTATGGGAGGGCGGGAACAATGGCAGATGCGGACGACCGGAGGAAACAAAGGTGTAGAGGATGTGGGAAATGGACGACTTTACTCGGTGGGAGTCGGGAGTCAGACGGGGAGAGGTGTTCAGAGAGATGAGAAATCGGACGTCAACGAACGGAGGGAATAGGTGTGCACGAGCATGGAAAGGCTGGAACAATGACAGATGCGATGCCGGAGGAAAGAAAGGGGTAGAGGATGTGGTGGGAAAAGGACGACTTTACTCGGGAGTGGGAGTTGGACGGGGCGGATATCTGAGTATTCGGACAGATAAGGAATCAGACGTCAACGAATGGAGGGAAAAGGTATGTGAGGGCATGGGAGGGCGGGAACAAAGGCAGATGCGAATAGCCAGAGGAAAGAAAGGTGTAGAGGATGTGGTGGGAAACGGACGACTTTAGTCGGTGGGAGTCGGACGAGGGGGGTGTCTGGGAATTCGGACAGATAAGGAATCGGACGTCAACGAACGGAGTGAAAAGGTATGTGAGGGCATGGGAGGGCGGGAACAACGGCAGATGCGAATAGCCACAAGAAAGAAAGGTGTAGAGGATGTGGTGGGAAGCGGACGTCTTTACGCAGTGGGAGTCGGGAGTCGGACGGGGGGGGGGGGGCTGGGTGTTCGACCGGAGATTGATATTTATCGCCCGGACGCGCCCGCGCCGAGTCCACTCCCCGCCACGTAACGACTGTAATTTGGGCGCCGGTAATCGTCCGCCGCCGAGCGCCGTCCACCGCCATTACGCCCCCTCCCCTCCCCCACGCTCACACTTACCGCAGGCACAAAGATCGTCAACGGAAACACCACTCTCCCTCATCGACGCTCTCTGCACCTTGTACGGTTCCAATCTTATTCCTATGAACGGGAGCGGATTAATACGGCGGAAAAAATCACCACTGTTGTCTCCTCAATTAGACGAATCTAATGGCGTTTTGCTAATAAACTCTTTGTTGGCGCAGAGGAGGCCGAAATTAATTCAAATTTGGCGCCATACTTGGAATTCTATCATTCATAACAATTTCTTGGCGCTAATTAACATCAAAATGCGTTCCGCGTTGCATTTATTATATATATATATATATATATATATATATATATATATATATATATATATATAATAAATATAATAAATATGTGAGGGGCGGTAATTTAAGTAAGAGGTGCGGATAGGTTAAAAAACAAAAAGGAAAGATCGCGCGACGTTTGCGGCCTATTTGAAATGGAACTTTTCCGGTATTCACCTAGTATTTACTGGAGACCTAGTTATCTAGCAAGCTCAAAAATCCTGCTACCGTCGGAACTCGGAACACTAGGACCTCCCAGTCTAGCGACATAAATCGATTCCCTGAGCTACCTCAGCCGATCTCTTTCTGATGAGAATAACAATGTCATTTGTCATAATATTGTCATTTGTGTGTTCCATTTTTCAGATTTTATTGGCATTTCAATATTATTTATCTTCAAAACGATTCTATGGAGGCAAGTGAAGTTTACATACGCACCCATTCGACACAGTATTATTAATAAATATGTCACTTCCTCAGTACAACACAATACTTCTCACTTTTCATTAGAATTAGTACGTCGTTAATATCGATAACCTAATCATTCCATTCATTAACATTATATCAGTCAATTCTGTAAAGTTAATTATAGCATAGTTATTGCAGACTTTTCAGACTCTTACGAATGATTTGTGCCTATGAAATAGTTAACCATTTCACAGGCATTTATGGCCCACTAAAGATATTTCATGGGCATTGCGGAGTGATATATTTTCTCCTTGAAGCGAATGCTTCCGCCCTGTGGTATGTGAAGCTGGCGCCGCCACGCCTTCAAATGTTTGCCCATTAGGCCGCTTGGCAGCATTATATATCCCACTTTTAGCGGTGGGTGACAGGAATTAAAAATGTGTTTTGATTTACATGATAGAGAAACTCTGTTATTTATTTTGATAGTGTTTGTTGAGAATAAATATGATTTAAGACATTTACAAGCGATGAGACCGGTTGGACTTTCTGATAAGCCGTCTATTAATTATACTCCGTACTTTTACCAGATGCTTATTAATTACAAACCATACCGTAATTTCAGTGATGTACGATAATTGTTTCTCGGGATTCGATCATAAAGAAGTCATCCCCGCTTTCTGACAAGCGATAAGAGACCGGTTTACAGTCGTGTGGTAGTCGAATGAAACCGGACCTCTTCTGAAGCTTCGAAATAAGCTATCAAGGTCTATCTTCTGCGCGTTTCCTAACCATAGTTTTCTTTGCCAACTCAGGAACATAAAATTAAATTCATAGTTGAAAACCAGTATATAATGTAGTAGTACAAAGAATGAAGCAAGCTGTAAAACAAATGTTTCTTTCTGTTGTTCACGTGGTAGCCAAAACATCGTATTACTAATACTATTCTACACAAAGGTATATTCAAAACAAATGTACTATTCACACTTTCAAATATTTTTTTGAAGTAGACAATTGTGATCCTTAAATGAAGGAAAATCTTTCAAAACTTTTAAGTTGCTTAATCTCTAAAAACACTTTTGAGATGTCACAACTTTTTAATACCTACATCAATATCTATCTACATCTTTTTTTTTAATAAGCGAAGAGACTTTTCTGTACCCCTTTTTAAGCATATTGCGCGCCCAGAGAAGAGAGATTTTGCATAAAGGTTTATTGGGTGACGGAGTGAAGAAAGCTACAATGAATGTAATGTGTTACAAATATTTTAAATTAAATAATATAGCGTGTACTTACCCTCAAATACATCAACACCTTACATCATACATAACTCGGAACGATTCATTTTCGAGCCTTAAAACCTAAGGTTCGTGTGCCTAGGGGAATCGAGTTTGGTTTTCTTTGCCCTAATCTACACTTTTATTGCAAGCTTAGCGTTGAAAAGAAAGATACTTCACTTCATATTTGCTTTTGTGTGCCTGAAACGCATATTATTTATAATAACGTAGTACATGTTATTTATAATAACGTCGTAAATATTATTTATTATATAATATTAATAATTCACGTTGTTATAATTTTCGCACGTGAAAGTAATTAGTTTATTACAAAAGTACGTGTGATTTATATTCCATTTAAAATTACATTACACATAATCAAAAGGTACTGTAGATAGTATATTAGACTTCTGAAGGACTTTGTTCTGTTGGCGGTTGGGTCACGGGACCAGTTTCCATTGTATTTCCGATCCATGCGAGAGGGGCGAGATGCCCAGTGATACCTTTTTTTCACAGGTAGGTTTTCAAATTTCGTAGCTTTTGCAGGAAATGAAGGCAGACAACACGCGCTAATGACATATTTGTTACATGCTCGCAGATGACGTAATACCTCAAATTCAAAACAATTATATGCATTAATTATATAGGGAAACTCTTTGACAGAAGAACCTCAGTAACGTTAAAAAATAAAAATGCAATGAATTACTGTCGAATTTTGACCATTAGTTAGCAAGAATGTGTGAAAAATGTCATTCCATTCCCTTGAACGTGTAGAAAATATGTGTCTACGTTTGATATATATCGCCGAGCGGTGTTTGTATGTGTGATTTAGCCAATTGACGACACCGGGCAGAAAATATGTGTATAACAATTCGAATGAGTTTTTTTAAATGAATCGTGTTTGTCATGACCAAGATACGAGACTGTTCTGTCACATAGGCGATTACTTTGACGTTTTTGCCGAATAATAATAACGGGCGTTCGTTAGGGTTCTGCTCCGGTATTCGCTTGTTGTTGATAGGAGAAACCGCGGAAAACTACCGATCAGAACAATCCACCGCTAGAATTCTCCTCCAGACTCCAGCGGTTGAATTCGACCTTGTTGACAATCTAGTATCGAAAATCCTTCAACTGTTAGGAGTGGAACCCAGGGACAACAGTTGATGTCTCGAGCCACTTAAGTCGGTCAAGGATTAGGCTTGAATCTGTTCCCACATTAATATTGTCACATTACTTTCCACATGATTTATATCAATTCTTACAATATTATATTTACTGACGAAATCAGTATAACCCAGAGGAGAGAGATTTTGCATAAAGATTTATTTGGAGATGGAGTGAAAATAGCCACAATGAATGTAATATGTCCCAAATATTTTAAACTAAATAATATAGTGTGTAGTTACCCTCAAATACAGAAACACCTTACATCGTTCATAACTCGGAACGATGCATTTTAGAGCTTTAAAACCTACGTTTCGTGTGCCCCAGGGGACACTTAGTGAAAAGTCTCTGCAATCTCCAACTACACAGTCACTAGAATGTCACTTCTGAGTCTTGAGGACTCGGCTCATCCGGTTGGCAAAATAATACTTTTCGCAGAGTCATTATGTCTTCAGCGATGATCGGCTATTTTAGAACTTCTCAAAATGTCTCTATCCACTGGTCTGAAACTTTCAGACCACTAATCATTGGCCTGATTAAGGCACATCCGCACACCAAGCGAGAAGCAGATCCTTGCCATACTACTCTGGTAGCGGCGGAAGAGTATCCACGTGGCGTCACGAACCGTGACGTGGAGCCCGAAAAAGGAAGTAGCCGTCTCCGAGGACGAGAGAATATTGTGTCGTCACCAGTGGCAAGGTATGGCATTTTGGCATGAGCATCTCAGATTTGCCAAGTATCCAGTTCTGAAGCGACGGACAGGGAGGGGGGCTCGCAATATAGTAGGGTGTTGTATTTTTTTAAATACTCAGAACCTTGCTCATTTTTCTGATCTTTTTCATTTTTTTTAAATAAGTTTCCTGGACTACCTTAAGCCAATATTTCAATTCTTTAGAGATCTTGATATTAGGGCAAAACAGAAATTCTTTCAATCAGATAAAAGTGAAATGAAATAATTGTTTTAAAAATCGTTTGGTAGTCGTTTATAATCCATTATGATTACTGCTGGTTCTGCAAGAAAGCGCACCTCCTTTCCCACAAACAATTCGAAATAGGCTCACAGTCCACTGAACAGTCGCTATTAAGTCAGCATTCCATGCATCGAAAGGAACAATCACGGACCGAACTCGCCGCCCACGAGTTGAAGTGCTGTGGCGGGCTGTGTGCATGCTGTGGCATACTGTGACGGGCTGTGCCATTAGAAGTTGCGTACCCAACGCCCACATGCTGCATCTGGAGTTACACTATAATTGTATTGCCGGAACACATCAGCTAGTCAGTGCTAGGAACTCTCTCCGAAGCCCTTCGTGATGGCTCTGTCAGTATTGAATGAACTAGATATTGTTGAACTTTCAAATAGAGACGAAGAAAAACAGAATCAAGTAATGCAAGGCAATGTTTCTCATCCGTACAACGATCAAATGAACGATGTAGATATGCAAACAAATATACTTTCAAAATTATTTAACTTCACAAAAATGTAAACAATGTACCTTCTAAAATGACTTACGACGTTCGAAAATTGTCATTTTAACGTATTGGCATTTATAAGATAAATGTGTGTAAGTACTCCTGAACATCCTACATTACTAAATATCGAGAGTCGAACTGTCCTGTTGTAGTGTCAAATTGTTGTCAAAATGTAGTTCTTTCCTACCGAATCCAAGAGTACTTTCTCAATTAATACAAGAGACAACATTCTATCTTATCCGTGTGTTTATTTTTTATAATTATGTATTAGTGTTAAAGTAGAAAATCTCCTCTCTACGTATGCTGTTGACTCTTCTATAGCGCGTAATAATTTGACTTTACTGAAAATATTAAACACGCAGTCAAAATTTTCTTCTTTTAAAAATTTGAGCAGTTTTCGTGGAGATTTGTCTTAAAATGTTGCAATTCTATTAAAAACAATCAATTTATTTTTTTAATCTTTATGATTAATTTTAGTGAATAAAAAATATTTGATTCCAAGTTAGCAAACAAATTCTCAGAAAAATTCTTTGTTTCACGATCAAAAGCGCAAATTTCTAAAAAATTAAAGCTTCTCTTGAATGAACCAAAGAGTTTCTGTTACAGCCAAACCATATTCGTATCATAATTTCCCTTCACAGCGCATGACAATCAGAAAAGCTAAAAGCACCAACAAACCCAGTAAACGTACTCAATCAGGAAGTACAGAATCATACCGTTTACCTCATATGTTCATACTATGTCATAACTGCGCGTTTCAACACGCAGGGTCGGGAATAGAAGAAATTGTACGAAAAAAAATGTTAACTGGACGGCTTATTGCCGTGCAAAGGAATACGGCACGAAGCAGCGGAATACCAAAAGTTTTTGCCCCCGGGAGAGATTCAAAAGAAAACTTAAATATTAAAATTAAAAAATGGTTAAATGCCAAAACAACTCATTTAAGTATACATTATTTTATTATGTAATTTGTTTATGGATAAATGTAAGTAATTTAGTGCAACAAATTAACCCAAATCCTAATTTGACGTGTTGAGGCGCTTTGCATCGTCTATTATTTTTACTCTCGTATAGTAGGTACTTACATACGGGGTAATAAACGCAATATGAAGAAAGTTATCTAATATTGCGGAAAACCAATTTCGGGATTTCATCGGAAATGGGGTTCCCTGTTACCGACATAATTCCCTGCATCCCGGCGATTTTGTCGTTAAGTTTTATCAACTGGAGCAAGATAGGAACTTTGTTTGTTCACTTTATTTATTTATTTATTTACTTATTTATTATTTTTCATGTTATTACTTTCGGCTTAAGGATATGCTGCCAAAAATATTTTTCGAATGGAGTGCTCACAGATATTCTCACACACACACATCAAAAGAATTACAACCTATCGGGTCACTTTGAAAATGCTTCTATATCAGGTGCTAATGAAACGAAATCTGACGGCACAATTTGGAAGTTTTCAAGGCGTGAAATTCGATAAACTATTGCTTCACAATAGCAAAATAACGTAATGATAAAAAATATAACTGACGTGTACGGATTAAACTATTATTTCTTAAAATCAATGCCAGGTACCGTCATGCTCATTTTAGCTAAATGTAAGTAGTATGAATACTTCATTTGCTTTAGTTGTTTAGTAATGTGCGTAGAAGGGAATTATAAGAGACAATTCATAGAGAGAGAGGGAATAAAGCAGAGAGAAATTCAATAACTAATGAAAGCAGCGATTCGCTTAGACCCCAACAATAAAGAAAATGATCACCAAAAATTAAAACGAGCGTGCAACTAGGTGCCGGGTGAATTGTTTCCAGTCCACTTCGATTTCCTAAGAAATGCTCCGCGCTGATTCCGTGTTAGTATCTCAAATATTTCTTCTAGGATCCGGCAAAGTTCAATTGCATATTTTACTCATCATCAGCCAATAAAAAAACTTACCGTTAGACCATATCATCACCACCCGTACAGTTAAAACGTGAACCATTAGACCATTCAACCAGGAGAGCTGAAAAGTGTCATACACACAGTTGAATCACATTATGCATTTCTGCCATGAGCCATGACGCGTTCACATGCAGTCAGTATTTTCACTGTGCTTTCGAATAATTTCATTACTCCATTCCCAGATTTTGATTATTCCTTATGTGATTTAGAATTTTATCCGTAATCCGCTTACCTCTTTTCAGTTAGTCGTAAAACTATGCTGTTCTGCCAGTGAAGAATATGACAGGTCATTTTTATGCCAGCGCGTTAGTTCCTTCACCGACAAACAAGACTTATCGATATATTTTGTGGCAGGTCGAATCGTGACCACAGATTCGAGATCACAGATTCTTAGAGCACCTAATCAGCATTTCCGCATGTACGCTTCTACGATCGCTGCAAATCTTAGTTCCCCAGTTCAAACACTGCTCGTGAGCTGACTAAGATATTCTAGAAGTCAAGATACAATTATAACAATGTTTCGGCGATATCCTTGCATACAATACATTTAATCCAACTACCTACAACGCAATGAAGGCAGTTACGCAATGAAATAAATGCTATTGGATTCACAAAAAATCAACATTTGTGAAGAGAATAGAAAAGTAACATGCTATTTGATAAATACTGTTCCTTAGTGACCGAAAAAAATTGAATTAGGAAGTTACAATGAAATCCAGAATAGAATTATGAGAGTTTCCATTATTGCATAATCGGAAAGGCTTTTGTGTTAGAAATGTGTCAGAATCGCGCAGAGAACCAACATCAGCAGAATGCGGTTTGGAAAATAAAATTTGTCAACAGTAATACATTAGTTTTGGATTCGAAATGAGGTAAGAGCGCCTTGAGAAGCTCGAAGAGACTTACGCAATTTGCTAAACTCCTTTACCGAACACTAATCTTAAAAGGTTTTGGATGGGGGGGGGCGCAGGTAATGTAGAGAGAACCCCGAACTGAACAATGGATTTTTTGGTGTTTCCGGGCTCGTCAACTACTGTGGTCATTAGTCCCGTTTGTGTCGTGCATGTTTTTTCTCGGGAGATGGCGGTGATCTTCCCTCGTTGGATGGCGAGATCCGGCGCCGACCTACCGTCGGCTAGTGGGATTTCCCCTTGACCAAGACTCTCCCACCAGCCGGGACAAGCTCTAAGCTCCCGACCGGTCTCCCGGAATATGTGGTAGTGTAGTGCATGTTAGTGTAAGTGTAAGGGTAGATGATAGGACAAGGAAGAGGAAGGACAGATCGCGCGCGGTCCGTGGCCCGTTTGGTAGGGTACTGCTCCGGCATTCGCCTGGTGTTGATCGTAGAAACCACGTAAAACTACCGATCAGAGCAGCCGGCCGCTAGAATTCTCCTCCAGACAGCGACTGAATTCGACCTAGCTGAAAGGCTAGTGCCGAAACTCCTGCCGCCGTCAGGAATCGAACCTAGGACCTCCCGGTCAGAGGCGCTGCAGTGACATCAGTTGATGCACTGAGCTACCGCTCCCAGTCTGAACAATGGAATTTGTTTACCATTCATTGAAGGCAATCGCTTCGGAACGAGCCAGAAAAATCGACGGCGAGAGCAAGTGCGCCGCGGAGGCCGCGTGGTGCCGAGCCTTGTTTGTCCGGCTACAATTCGCACCCCTTTTACTGTCGCTCCGCCGCCGTCCCTCGGTGTCGTTCTCTTTTATTGCGAGCGCTATCTCCGCCATCGGCCGATGGCCGCTGCCGCCGTTCCGAACGCTTAATGATGATTAATACGCTCCTTGTCGGCATATATTGGGCTCTATATTTCCATAAACTCATATTAACGTCGCAATATACCGCCTATATACACACTACTTTACGGCCGTCGTAAATAACGGGCGAGCGCTTGAGGGGTCGCGGCGAAAGCGGCGTTGGCTGCGCGGGAGGACGGAAGGAGGGAGAGGAGGGTGAAGAAGAGGGAAAGAGAGAGAGAGAGGGCGACAGAGCGGGAAAGAGGGCGCGAGAGAGAGCGGGAGAGAGAGCAGGAGAAAGAGGGGAGAAACCGCGGGAGAGAAAGAGCGGGAGGGAGAGAGAAAGAACAGGAGAAAGAGAGGGTGAGAGAGCGGGAGGGAGGGAGAGAGAGGACAGGAGAGAAGCGGGTTAGAGAAAGCGGGTGAGAGAGAGCAGGTGAGAACCGGAAAGAGCGGGAGAGAAAGAGCGGGGGAGGGAGGGAGAGAGAAAGAAAAGATAGGAGAGAGCATTTGAGAAAAAGCGGGTGAGAGAGAGAGTGCGGGAGAGACAGCGCGGAAGAGAGAGCGGGAGAAAGAGGGCAAAAGGGAGAGTGGGAACCGAGCGTCGGCGATGATCTATTGTAGGAGAACTACACAAGAGGCAATAATGGCTGCCATTTGAGTACGTTCCTCGCTATTCAGGAGGAATATTCGCAGTAGTGAAGATGACAAGTAGATGATACTGCGGAGGCAAACTGAACAAGATGAGGGAACACATCTCGGACGGGGAAGTGGATGAGGAGTTGTTAAGAGAAATATCGCTGCTCGCGGGATTGCTCAACGAGAGATTTGATGTAAAGGGGTGTTCCTCCCAGATGGGCTCAAGTTGCCGTGTGGGTCGGCGCCGGACTTCACGTTCCAGCGAGAAAGAAACACCGCTATACCCGGAGACATAACGTGCACCACCCTTCTAGAGCAAATGGCCTCAGTTCATTAGCTGATGTTTGCTCTCATTTAATGCGAAAATCACTAGTCATGCGGTTTCTTCGCATCTGAAAGCCGAAAACAAGCCGAAACTGGGGCTTTTTAAAGCTATATGACCAACTGGTATGAGGCGACGCTCTGAAAATGGCACGTGATACTCGCATTGCTTTACTTCAATCCCAGCGGTGCGATATGGGCCTTTGTGCCCACCTAGCCGAACATTCGTTCTGGTCCAGTACAAACACGAAAGGGGTCCTGAGTGAGTGATTAGCAACAATCAGCGTTTCATCCTTCGTACACATCAGATAGGCTTTCAGACTATGACACTATTGTTGAATGACATCAGAAGTTGCCGCTCCCGGAATCAATGCTTCTCATCTACCCGGCCAATCATTGTAGGGAGAAACTTCCCCTACGTTACATTTTGCGCACGCGCAGTTCTGAATGCATCTCAATGTGGCCGAGATATAGCAGGAGAGGAGAATCGCACTTTGTTTTCGTCCAGTACAAACCTGAAAGGGTTACATTTTGCGCACGCGCAGTACAGAATTCATCTCAAAGTGGTCAAGATATAGCAGGAGAGAAGAGTGGCACTTTGTTTTGGTCCAGTGCGAACCTGAAAGGGTCCTGAGTGGGTTATTACCAACAATCAACGTTTCATCCTGCCGTACACATCAGATAGGCTTTCAGCCTATGACGCTATTGTTGAACATCAGAAGTTGCCGCTCTCAGAATCAATGGTCCTCATTTATCCAGGCAATCCTTGGAGAGAGAAACTTCCCCATGATACATTTTGCGCACGCGCAGTGCAGTCATCGTCTCAGTGTGGCCGAGATATAGCAGGAGAGTCGCACTTAGAGGCGACTCCCTGGCGCGACAGGGAATGGAGCAGGGTGGTGGTGAGATTGCCCGGTGGGGGAGGGGGTGGGTTGAGGGGGGAGAGGAGGACGCGCCCTGGGGGACGGAATTAAGTGAACGCGGCACGTATTACTCTGTTATTCGCCAATAAAAGTGGCTGATATTTCTGGAGATACGAGCGCGCTTGCGACGGAAAAAAACGAACATTCTCGCGCAAGCAACGATGCCGCACCAGGACAGCTCAGTCCGTTACCTCCCCCTCCTCTTCCCCCTCCCTCTCCCAGCCATCTGAAAGCCCTTGCGCCAGCACGGGATAGTAAGGCCTTCTCTACAAATATTTCAGGCCACAAAAATCCTCATGGAGTTCTCATGCCAAGCAGACAGCAGTCAATTAACCATAGGAATTTAAAGGTGTTCGTAAATGGTCCATTGATGTACCAAGAAGCACTGGGAGGGGAGAGCTTCGGAGCCCACATCTCAAATTTCAATATTATTGATCTTTTTGACGATTCTTTCTAGGGTTTATATTCAGCCGTCAGACGGTTCCCCGTTACGTCCCGATGGGACGCATATTCAACCAAACACTAGACACCAACAGACTTGCGGGCTCTTCGGGTCAGCAGAACTCGTAGACAGGCCCTCCTTGGGTCAGCAGAACGCGTAGACCCTCCGCGACAACACATACATGAGAGACAAGGGACCAACAACCACGCCTAAGGCGGGATTCGAACTCGAGACCCTTCGGAGCGAAGCACTGAGTCGGTACCCGCTCTTACCCACCTCGGCCATCCAGGTCGGCTTAATGAATTGATACAACTAATAATAAACACGTGTATTCATTTAAACAGAAAACATTATTCTTTTTTTGATTCTCAAAAAATAACTAAAATCTTATGAAGCTTCAGAATGGCACAGACTTTCTCGTATCAGTTAGTTTCCTTAGCTCTGTACTCTGGACTATCTTTTCGGTTCTGTCCCACCTCCTCTTGAGCTGCCATTTATTGGCGCCTATTAGTTTTTTATTATACGAGTTGTAAAAGTGACATTTTATTGTGCGATTAGGAAAGGTTGCGTCATGAGGCAAATAGGCCGAGTGACGCAATCCTATCAGCAAAATAAAATCCCTTTTACCACGTGTGTCATAAAATAATTTTTAGATAGTATTATTGACTTTCATTTTATTTTTATTCAGGTGTGCAGTAGTGATCCATTAATGTCATTAATAACCGCACAACGTTTGGCTTAGAGAAATATGGGTAATGTGGGAGTATTAGTTACAAAATCAGCATCAGTTTTTGAAGTGGTGCCAACTTCTGGAAAATTAAATTCAAATCTAAATTTTAATGCAATTCATGACGTAAATTTCTTGACTGATGCATAGAAAACTCGCCTGCCTGAAGGAACGAATCTAATTTTATTATATTGAATTCCTTTTTCAGTCTAATTAGTACACCACTCGTTAAACGTTTAAAACATTATAAATCAACATTTAATGTAAAGATCTGCGAAAAGAAGGTGAACATCTGTATAAAAAATTTAGTTGCTTAAAGTAAGATAAATTGGTATCCTTGTATGTTGCCTTTTTTACCAGGCATTTCTGGGGAATTTAAATAATTATCCATTCTTTTAATCTTTATTCTCAGCAGTGACGGATCGTGCTTAGGTTGCACGCTTTCACAACCCCCAGATAATGCAAAACGATCTTATAATATTTTGGCAATATACATTTTTCTTTTAATGACATTCAATATTTAAGATATTGCAGCAATGCCTATGTACATGAAATCATTTTGAAACCAAAGAGCGTCCAACTGGCGGATCTCTTCGTCGAGCGCTGTGGAGCGCTGGACGGCAGACAGTACGAGGGGAATACCAATATTCTGTACTTCGACTGACTAGCTGCAACTTAATTTTAGGAATATCTTGTGTTATTGAAAGGAAACAAATTCAGTTAATTATTGAGGTATTCAATGCATTGTTTAAGATATTTGGAGAATTTGTTTTCATTTGACATTAGAATTCTTCATTCAAACCGTACATTTGATGAGTTCTTTGTGTAAATTGGTCGTTCTTGTTGGAAGTCCCTAAGTACCTGTCTGCTGTCAGAAGCCTGCTGGCCAGCAGTTTGAGAGCGTTCTTGTGAATAGAAATGTGTCAAGAAGATCTGTCATTATTGCAAAATATACCAGAGTAGTGATGTTTTCGAAATTATATACTTTTATTCCTTTAAAAGTTTTTGTGAAAAATTTCATTGGTGTTAAGTGGTTGTGGAATACTGGAAATCAAAAACCAGAACTATGTGCGCGAGTGCGGTGAATATACGTGACACGGACACTACGCATAAAAATATGTAAGTAATACTTCAATACAGATTTTTTTAAATTTAGTTTTTATTGAATTTACATGAACTGCTTTCATTTCATTGTACATCAGTGTTCTGAATTTTGGAAATTACATTTCCATCATTCGATGGAGCTGCGACCTCCAGTTTGTTCGGGCCCAATCCGCCATTGGTGTGTATATAATTTCGTCTGTTGTCTGTTTAATGTCAAGTTTTAATAAAGATTATTAATAGTGTAAATTTCATTCTGATTAAAACGTTGCAATTTTATTTTATTGAGATGTAATTTTTTGTTTGAGCAAAAAGAGTAAAATTAAATAGTATAACTGTAATGCAATAACAAGGCTAACTGCAAAAGAATTACAACTTGTCGTTTTATCATTACAGTCGTTAATAGAATCTTAGATGTTAACGTTAATATAGAACAAACCATTGTCCTTCCGAATTACCTGAGGTTTCCACTGGCCGAGGTACGCTTGATAGATAATCACAGATACAGATAATTGACATTTAATTTTTTGTAACCAGTGCAATTATAAGAAAATAAATTGAATAATTAGGAATTCCTGAAATTGACATATGTATACGTACATAGTGAAAAGAATGAAAATGAGGACGGGGAAATCCTTCACAAGCTGACAATTACGTCGGCGCCAGATTTCACCATCCAGCGGGGGAGGAACACCGCCACCTCCTGGTATAAAAAATAATTTCTTCCCTAATGGGACTAAGGACCGTAGTATTAGTATGCCTGCAAACATCAGTCCAACGATAATTTTCGATTAATGCATGAATATTGAAATATTTAATATCTCTACGGTATACGGTAACTTGTGCCTATTCACAACGGATGTGCCTAGAATCGAAATGCACTTTCTTAAAAAATCAGACATTTCAGGGTAGAGAAAAAACTAATTCAAAATCACACAAAAACAATGTGTAAAACTGGCTAATAAAGTTTGTTCGATATAACATAAAAAGCTTATTTCCTCAAAAATGACAAAATCGGAAGTGCGGTAGGAGGAAAAATCTCTGAAAACGTGTTGTAAAATTGTTCTTTCACAATATACTACATCTAAGAAACAAAAATAATTGTCAGCAATTCACATCGCTTCGCACCAACACAACTGCTATTTCCTGATCACAGCTCAATGGCGACCACTATGCTCCCAACTAATTCCGGGCGTCTGGAACTGGGAAATCCAAACGAAGCAGACATTCGTCCGACAGACGATGTTTTCCGACGCCATCGGAAGAGGTCGTTCGACGCACTCCATGACCATTTCCGTTCACCAGCGCAGTTTGAACGAACTGACATTTCAGACAAAAACGTCGGACGACCGAAATTTCGGCCAAAATGACTGCACTGTCCCCTACGACCTTCCGGTCAGAGTCGATGGAAGAGCCACGTGAAATGATAGAAAGTTGTTAAAGGCGTATTGAACGCAGAATAGAAGGCGGTCCAGAGAAAAGACACAGTTTGTTTCTGGTAGTGCTGATAGGTGTTTCCTGACATTCTCTAGCTGGGATGATCACACCTTCATTTCCCCCTGATCTACCTAGTGTAACTCAGTTCTCACTGTACAATGAGGATCTAAACTGTCTTGGAAATGCTGTTCACCACCCAAACAGGCATAGTGCTTGTTCTCGATTGATTGATTGTTTTTTTCGTGTTTCCGGGCGCGTCAACTGCTTTGGTCATTAGTCCCGTTAGTGTAGTGCAGGTTTTTCTCGGGAGATGGCGGTGATCTTCCCCCGCTGGATGGCGAGATCCGGCGCCGACCTACCGTCGGCTAGTGAGGTTTCCCCCTAACCAGGACTCTCCCACCAACGGGGCACCGCCCCAGTCGGGACAAGCTCTAAGCTCCCGACCGGTCTCCCGGAATATGTGGTGGTGTAGTGCATGTTAGTGTAAGTGTGTGTGTAAGGGGAGAGGATAGGACAAGGAAGAGGAAGGACAGATCGCGCGCGGTCCGTGGCCCGTTTGGTAGGGTACTGCTCCGGCATTCGCCTGGTGTTGATCGGAGAAACCACGGAAAACTACCGATCGGAGCAGCCGGCCGCTAGAATTCTCCTCGAGACATCGACTGAATTCGACCTAACTGAAAAGCTAGTGTCGAAAATCCTGCCGCCATCAGGACTCGATCTTAGGACCTTCCGGTCAGAGGCGCTGCAGTGGCTTGTTCTCGAAGCAAAAAGTTGTAAACACATATTCTCACTGATTTAATTTCTGCCAAGGTTATAACTTTTTTAAAAACGAAAATAAACCAACATTATCCGTTAGGTTGTCAAGTCGGGTTATCATTTCAATTGAAAAGCGTGGGTTCGCCCCTCTCGGGCGCGGTGAAGCGCTGGGAGCGCTGTTTTATCGACATTCCAAAGATGCGCGCGGCGTCGGCCCATGATTTGTGCGCAGGGCTGGCAACATTTCACGCTTATCGTGGGGGCGAGGGGGCGGGAGCTCGGAATTTATTCGCACCGACAGCGCCAGGCCACAATATTGTTATTCGTGCGCCGACTGCTTGGAGTGGCAGCAATGATTTGCCCCCTACCCTGCAAACCGGCCACTCCAAACCCTCTTTCTCCTTGGGCTGCCATTGTATCTACATCCTCTGCTTAGCATAATTAGGACACCTGGAAATAGCTGGTTTATGAGAAATTGGTTTGAGAAATCCAATCAAGTTATATGGTTTATATTACACAAAGAGGTCTTTGTGTTCTGAAGTGTTATGTTGATCTGATCATACAACAATCCGTGAGACCCACTCAGAATGATTTTGTAAAATTAATTTTTTTGACAAACATAAGATATGTACTTTTTGAAATGTTAATATTTAGAAAATAAAATCTTAATCGCTGTCATTTTAACAGTGTCTTAACGTTTTGTGGTAATTTTGATAAAATAACATTTTTTTAATATATAATACTGGACGAACCGAGTTGAATAGAGAAATCAAAAACTGCTTTCTCTTTGCCTTGGGGAGGGGGTACATATACACATTTAGTATACTGGAAATACTTTTTAGTATTTGTTATTACTATTTGGAATTCTAATTTTTTCAGTGACATATTCTGTGAATAATAGCTTTTGCTAAATTTCGACAGGACATTGCCGACAGTCGACTGGTTTCCGATTGTCATTTTTCTCTAATGTTGATGCGCCGATCAGTATTAGTTTTACGAGTACAATCGATAATTTTCTCAAGCGCTTCTTCTTGAACAATTCAAGGTTTGTCACCCTTTCTGCTTACAAGTCTGGCAATAACCTTTCAATTGCTAGACCAATTGACTTTCTTGACCTTGT